>JAVJIF010004831.1:0-288489 GCA_038442645.1 Agave tequilana | reverse complement strand
ACAAGCTTGGATTGATTTTTTCTTTTGTTGTTTGTTATTTTTCTTTTTCGCTGGTGTGATCGGTGCACGTTGTTTGTGATTGTATATACAATAGTGGTTTGTGATCCTAATTCTTTCTACACTTACACTTCCACAACCACTTCATCATGACCAACAACGTCTCACTTCAGGATCGATTTTATCCGATTCGCACCTCCATTCCTTCGCATTCTTCTCCCCGAGCCTAATGGAAACAACTTTGAGCTGAAACCACAATTCATAATACACTTCCCCACTTCCATGGTCTAGAGTCTGAGGACGCGTACCTCTTTATTCGTGAGTTTGAAGAGGTATGCCAAATGATGAGAATTTCCCAACTTTCTGAGGATGCTGTTAGGTTACGGTAATACCGTTTGCACTTAAAGATTTAGCTAAGAAATGGCTTTATAATCTTCCAGTCAGTTCCATATCTTTATGGGAGGATTTTGTTAAAGTCTTTCTAAGAAGTTCTATCCTATCCACAAAACAGCCCTCATGAGAAAGAATATAATGCAATTCAAGCAGGACCCAAATGAACCTTTCTGGAAGTATCTTGAGCGTTTCAAAGACCTCTTGCCCTATGTCCCCATCATGGCATAGAGAAATGGCGTCTATGCCAGATTATCTATGATGGATTAGATTACCAAACAAAAACCCTTTTGGAATCCATGTGCCAAGGGGAATTCCTGAAAAAGATGAACATCAGGGGTGGGATCTCTTTGAAACCCTAGCTGAGAAAACCATTCAGTGGGAGTCATGCCCTGATAAACCGACTTCCACCACTTCCAGAACTGGTACACAATCCAAAGAATCCTCTCTAGCTTCAGAAAACCAAGATCACACAATTAATGAAGAGGATAGAACTGCTTGAGTCAAAGGGAATTCTGTGGTCAACCAGGTCAACCCATTGCCTTGATTAAACCAGGTTGCACCAACTGTCATGACCTTAGCCATGTCTTTGAGGAGTGTCCATTTTATCAGCCCCAATCATTTCAGGAGAACATGAATGCAACTTTTACCAGACCTCCATACTCCAGCACTTACAAGTCAGGATGGCAGAACCATCCAAATTCTTTGTGGAGTCAGTCTGGTCCTGAGCATCATATGCCACCACTTCCATATCCATACAATGCTCAGTTTCATTCATCCAGTTTTGATCAAAATTCACTGTATGTTCATCCATCTCAAAGTCCACCACAGTCATATCAGTCATATCAGGACACACCACCATATTATCAGAATCCTCCACCATTCTACCAATCACAGTTCCAATCTCCATATCCTCAACATCCACCCCAAAATAATTCTGAAATATCTGAGTTGAAACAAATGCTAGAAACCTTTACAAAAAAACCATAAACAGGAGTTGAATGAAATGAAGGTCCAAATTGGGCAATTGGCTGAGAATCAAGACATTTGTTCCCATATCAGCCATTGCTAAATCCCAAAGTTGAAGATTCAGGACCCAGTCATTGTCATGCCATTCACACCTGAGATCTGGTAAACAAGTTGACAATAAGGTTTCTAGTCCACAATCTCATCCAGTACTAAAGCCAACATCTCATGTCCCAATGTCACCAACTTTTGACAAACCATCCTCTAGTGCAGAGCCATCCACATCTCAAGCCAAAGGGAAAGAAAAGGTAGATGAGCAACCTTATAAGCCTAGAGTACCATATCCAAATAGGCTTTTAAATAACAAGTCAAATGCTCACATGGAGAAAATAAAAGAAACATTCAAAAAGGTCCAAGTCAATGTCCCTCTTCTTGATGCCATTCAACAAGTGCCATCATATGCCAAATTTTTGAAGGAAATGTGCACCAAGAAGAGAAAGACCCAAGTCCCTAAAAAAGTCTTCCTAGCATCATCCATCAATGAGTTGCTCACTGGTCCAATTCCTGTTAAGTACAAAGACCCAGGGAGCCCCACCATTTCATGCATCATAGGACAGACTACCATCAATAGGGCACTTCTTGATTTGGGGGCCAGTATCAATCTCCTGCCTTTCTCTGTGTACCAACAATTGGGGTTAGGTGATCTTCTCCCGACCCAAATGACCATTCAATTGGCTGACCGCTCTGTTACTAAACCCAAGGGGGTAATTCAAGATGTCCTTGTCAAAGTTGGAGAATTCTTTTATCCTGTTGACTTTGTTGTCCTTGAAACAAAACCAGTATCAAATTCCAATCAAGGGCACAATTCCTGTCATTCTGGGTCGACCATTCCTGGCTACTGCAAATGCAATCATTAATTGCCGGAATGGATCTATGAGGTTGACTTTTGGTAACATGACACATGAACACAATGTCTTCCACACACAGCCTCACAAAACAAAAGATCAAACATTTGAGGTTAGCTTCATTAGTAACAATTGTGAGGAGGAAGGTGAAGATCCAAAAGATGAGTCACAACCTTGTGATTCTCTTATCCGAGTACCCTTTAAAAAGGGAAAGTTGATATCTTCACTTTCAATGAGCCAACTGAGACTGTATTTGAACCTCCAATTGATATATCATTTGAAGACTTGTTTGCTGATGAGATCATGTGCTTAGATGAGTCAACTCGGGGTAAATTAGTTAATTGTCCACTTCCGAATGTTAATGTGAGTTTTGAAGAATTATATGGAGAAGAGCTAAAATTTCTAAACACTGGAAGTGATGAGATTTTAAGTGAAAGTGATGAGAAGGATTTTGTTTGTGAACGATGTGGTGGAGAGAGTATGAATGAACATAACAACCAATTGAAACTGGAAACACCTAGGGTTAGAATAATTCAGACCGTTTCCCAATGGAGCTCAAGAAAGAGAACACATTGGAACGATGGGAAACGGGCCAGAGGGAAGCGACCAAAAACCCAGGTGAGAGTTACATTTGTATATTCTTTGTAAATAAATTTTTTGAAAATAAAAAAATTCCTTCCCCTTCCATTTTGTTTCATGCATACATATATCATAATGCATTGAGGACAATGCATGAAATAAGTGTGGGGGAGGGTTTACTAACATAGAGTTTTAGACTTTCTTTCTTTTACTTTTCTTTTAGAAAAATTAAAAATAAAAAAAAAAACAAATAAAAACTTTTTGAAAAAAGAGACAAAGTTTTGTTCTATTTTTAAGAAATTAAGATGTATCTTAGAGATTAAGAAAGCCTTAATTATGACATCTTAAACCTAGTTGAAGTAATAGATCTTGTTTGAGATTATAGGCTAAGTAAGTAAAATTGGTGAGATATCTTATCTTGAATTTTGCCTTAGATAAATATGCACTTCACACTTACACATTTCTTGGGATGGAAACAAAGACCAAAAATGCCATATATAAAATAAAAAGAAAAAAAAATAAATAAATATATAAAACATCACCTATTAAGCTGGGAAATTGTGCCTCAAGAAGCATAATGACTCACGCCTAACGGTGATCTCACTAATTAAGCTGGATAATTGTGCCTCAAGAAGCATGATTATTCATGCCTAACGGTGATCATATAAATAATCCCCCTTAGTTTTGTGGCCTTTTCTACTCGAGACCTTAAACCCGAGGGATGTTTTCTCATCTGGTGCCCTAAGACCGTCTGGTTTGGGAGTCATCGGTAAAAGGCTCGCTACAAGGGTAGACTAGAAAGCCTAAGAAAACTAAGGATGAAAAAAAGAGAAAAAGAAAAAATATATATAAATAAATAAATGGCTTTATGGTTGGAGTTGAAATCCCGAGAAATCTTCACTTACACGGTGTGCATATTATCTAGGTTTTATGAAAGATAAAATATTCAATCCAATTTTGAATTCTTACCTTAATTAAAAACAAGATTTTGCAGGATACTAAGTTAAGAAAGAATAATTATAGGTGGACTTATGACCTAGGATCACTTATATTTTTGCAAAAATAGTTTGTAAACTTGTCTCTTATTCAAAATGCGTTTTCAAAATACTAACATTTGTCTTCTTTCTTTATGGATTTTGTGGGTGTAATCCGCTGAAAACCCTCAGGAGACAACACTCCTCCTCTAGGGTAACCTAGAGGTTTAACGGCTTGTTGCACATGCTCAGTGCAATCGCGTCACCTGCGAAAGTGGTGTAATAAATTGTTAGTTAGGATTTTATTTTCTTTTCTTTGTTTTTGCTCGGGACGAGCAAACGAATAAGTGTGGGGGTGTGATTAGTATCCAATATTGCATATTTTACATCATAACTCCCATGCATATTACAAATAAATATGTGATTTTTACTCCTCTTCTCTACATATTTGCAGGTACCCATTCTAATGGAGAGATATCCAAATAATCACTTAATTAGCACTAATTAAGTGATTAATCCAAGATTAAGGATAAAGCCAAATTCAAATCCAGATCTAGAGAGATCCGCGCAACAAAGAAGATTCCAGATAGACCACGTGGCTAACAACCTCGTAACAAACTTGTAACAGAAATTTGGGATCAAACGGCCACAAAAGTGCCGCGTGTCCTTGCGGATCCACCGCAAAATCTGGGCCGTTCAGTCCCAGATTTCTGCCACGTGTCCACCTTCTGGAAAGTTCTCTCAGGGTCTATAAATATTGGATCTTCACCTGCGAGAAAAAAACTAATCAGAGAAGAGAGAGAGTTTAGTTCATAGTTTTGTATTTTGATAGTTTTTGTTTAGGGTTTTTAGCTCTCTATGATCTTCTTCTCCCTAGATTTCATTGCAAGAGAGAGTTGTATGAGAGAGAGAGCTTGTATCAACAAGGAGTGACAACTTGGAGCTATACAAGGATTGATCCATTCTCATCTACTCTACTTGAGCTTGATTCTAGTTTGTTTTCTTTTCCTTACTTGTTTTGTTAATTTCTTGCAAATTTAATTCATGTTTAGCTTTTCTTTTGTAATGGTGTGTAGCTAATTCTTTCTCCATGAACTAGCTAACCACTACCTTGCTAGCTTCTAACTCATGGGTGATTGCTTTACTTCATCTTGCAATTTGTATGGTTTTCTCTTCTCCGATGGGTTTCTTTCATTTCTTTGCAAGATCTTGTTGTAATTCTCCCTATGATTCATGTGTGCCTCACTTGGAGCCTAGTCTTCGAACTAGTGCCTTGATGGAACATGGAGATGGAAGCACCAATATGCTATTTGATGTATAACTTCACTACTTCCATTAGTGAATGTTGTATGTTCTTCATTTGCATCCCTTGAGTGTAGCTCTTTTGATTCCATTAGTGAAAGTCTATTTGTAGGCCTATGACCATCTATGGAGGCTACAAGACAAGTCCAAGAATGAATCCCCATCATCCATGTGAGAAGGTAATTAGACCACAAGCAAGACACATCCATGCCGATGAATCAACATGAGGCACGCATCACTATCACGGAGTTTAGTAAGTCTTTAGCAAGGTAGTTAAGGTTAGCTAGTCATGGTTTTATTTCATTCAAGTTTTCTTCAATTTTACTTTCTTTTTAGTTGTTAGTTCAAATCCAATCCCGATCTTGATTTCTCCCGATTTCCACCATGAACATAGACACCAATTCTTTGATTTGTTTTTCTTTTGATTCTTTATTCTTTTAAAAGCAAAGAAGAAGTCTCGTTTCTCTTCTCACTAGTATCGTAACGATTCTACTCTAGCTCTCCTTGTGGTTCGACTCGGTATAGCTTTATGCTATAGCGGAAAGATTGGAACAAGGTATATCAATTACATATTTGAAGTAAACAAGATCCAAAGGTGAACTCTAAACCATAAATCATCTTTTAAATACCTAAATCTTGTGCAAAGACTTCGCGTACCTTGTTTACTACCGATCACCTATCATTGTCTTTTGGGTTGGTGTTGTAGAAAGTCCAAAACCTCCGTCGAACCTGAAGCCAGACGATCTAATTCTTGGTACATTGAGATATCGAAAGCGTTTGGCGGAAGGTGACTCCTTAGCTCTTATATCCTGATTTTCTTGCATGTCCCTTTCAACTTCTAACGCTTTCTCCACAGCCTGATTATAAATTTGTAATTGAAATGGAACCAGTTGTCTTCTGATTTTTGGCCTCAAACCCCTTACAAACCTTTTTGTCATGTCCTCTTCTTCAGACACTAACTTACCAGCATATATCGATAACTGAGTGAACTTGACTTCATACTGGCTCACTGTCATTTGATCATGTTTTAATTCTTGAAATTTTATTGCAAGCTTGACCCTTACTACTCCCTGTATATACTTTTCATTGAACCTTTTGACCAGGAATTTCCAAGAATTTTCTTCCCCTAAGGACTTAGCTCCGGTTTTAACTATCTCCCACCAATGTTCTGCCTCTCTCTGGAACATAAAAGAGGTAAAAGACACCCGCTGATCCTCAGTGCATTCCATAACATCTAGTATTTTTCTAATTTAATGAAGCCACTCCTCTTCTTGTATTGGATCCGCTCCTCCTTTAAGCGTCAGCAGGTTCAAATTCTGAAATTGTTCTAAAGCCCTGCGTGGATTATTTATTGTCACTAGCTGCACCAACCAATCTGGCATTCTCTCAGGGACTCTCTTGTTGTCATTGAGTTGGTCCACCACAACCTCGTGGTCGGAGGATGGACACTCCCGATCGTACTGTGCGGTGGAGCATTGCCTTCAGAATTGATATCCGGTGGAGGAAAGTTCAAATCTATTAATTCCTAGAAGAATAAACAGTTCTCATTATCGATAATACTCATATCATAAAGTAAGTTTCATATACAAAATACCACTTCTATTTATAACTTCAAAACATTCCTGTAACAGGATTTACATTGCCATGCTTACATTCCTACAAAAGATACGAGTGTATATAATAAGATACATCATTTTCATGCATTTCTTTTACAAACATACAAAATCCTTCCTCCCTAAAAAGCTCTAAACAGGCGAGCCAAGACATCCCTCCCCAAAATACTATAAACTGAAATCTCCTTCATGAAGTGGAGTTCGAATCAGTGGAGATTTCATCCTTGCTATCCCCTACAGAAACTTCCCCCTTGTGGTCATCTTCCTCTGTGTCTTCTTCAGGATCCTCTTCCTCGGGGTCTTCTTCTTCGGGATCCACTTCTTCCATTCTAGCGTCATCCTCACACCTCCAGTACTCGTGGTCATCATATAGATCCATATCTTCAGCCCAGCTAGAATTCCACCAAATACCTCCAAAAAACATCTTCCCTTGGGGTTCTAATTCATCACAGGGTACGACTCCCTGATCCTCAGTCACTGGCATATTTCTTATAGCACTTTCAGCATCACTGACCGTATCCTCATTGTTATGTCCTACTAGTCCTATCGTTTCATTACTGTCCTTCAGGCCAATAAAGATAATCTCTGAATCAATCTCATCTGACTTGTAACCCAATCCATGCTATTTGCAATCCAACACAGACTTTTTGTCCCCGAGCTATCGGATGATAATCCTGGCATATCAGAATCTCCCATCTGTAGAAGTAAAAGATTCATATTAGATCACTTATCTTCCCAATTCCTCGAAACACGATAGATTGCATATATGACAAGAAATACAGAACTAGCAATTATCTTACGTCATACCCAAATTCTCTAGATTTATTATTGGACTCAAGTGTCTTTTCCTGCTGAAATAACTCTGACTTGCTTGATATTTTAGTTGCTCCCCTCTCCCAGTGTCCCATACCACTGGTGATCTATACAAAAGGTCTGCACCCCCCGCAAGATCCATTCGAACTAAAGTATGCGGGTACCCAAATTCGAATGTAGGGAATAGTTAAATATCATACATCTCAAGGTTAATCATACACTTAAGGGTCCACTATCCTTTTATGCTACCCATATTAATTACACAACATACATACAATTTATATATAATTATACAACCAATTCTTACTTACTGCACTTATCTAGACTAATTTTTTCTCTCAACCTGGCTCTGATACCAACTGAAACGGTCCCAGCTCTTAAACATGTGATTTGTCTGACAACTCTGATAAATCAAGTCCTCGTTATTTTTTTCAAAATTTTTGACAGCACCTCTCCTAAAATTTTCAATTTCTCATGAAACAAGACATTACTTTCGGCTCACAACGGCCTACTTATATCAATTAGCAGATTCAGCCCACACGACTTACTTAACTCAAAAAACAATTCAGCCCACACAGCCTACTTAAATCACATCACAATTTCAGCCCACAGGGCCTACTTATCAACGAATGTAAATATATAACCCCATAACTAGAATTCACATTCTCATTACATGCATCCACATCATGCCGCCCACTAAGGCAACCTTGTGATACATAACATCAGCAGATTCGCTTCCATACATAATATCACCAAGTGGAGCCTACTAGTTAAGTTCCCAAAATACTACATATATCATAAGTTCCTAGTTTCAATATGTCATAAAAGACTAGATACATACAATAAGTATCCCATATGTAAATAAGCTAGAACGGTCTCCAAATAAGCATACATATGAAGATACCTGGCAAAAAGGAAACATAATGTGAAAAGTACGTTGTTCCTCCCGTTTGCTTAATCCTCCGAGCTAAACCGGCCCCTTACCTTTATTCAAACCTGAAATAGGTGGAAAGAAAATAACATGAACGGCTCATTAGTAAACCATGCTAAAGATTTGTTAAGTTCAAGATTTCATATGTCAATAAATTTTATTAAAGGTGATTTGTATTTTTAGTGGCTATTATGTGATGCAAACTTCTTCCTTAATTTGTTTTACCCTAGATTCTATAAATAACAATTTAGATGTCTCAACTACCATGAGTTTCATCATCCTATAAACCATTACAAGATGAGTTCACTACGTGTATATGCATGCGTATTATGTAGATTTATGTGTAATATGTATATATATCTGCACCACCGGTTAATAACTTTATTAAGTCGCAATATTCTTGGTTTGACATACAATACCAAAATGAGACAATGCTTGATAGTTCTCATTAGGTGAAATAGTTATACATGGTTCGTGGAGTTTAGATTCAATTCACCGTCTTCCCCCTCCTACCGGCTCTCGCCCGGCCCTTTCCTCCATATAGGATATTTGTAGATATGTATATATATATAGTTAAATCCCCGACTTCTCCCTCCTACTGGCACCCGCCTGGTCCCTTCCTTCATATAGGATACGTATGTGTATATAATGATTTAATCTCCGTCTTCTCCCTCCGCCCGGCCCCTTCCTCCATATATGAAATATATGTATATATAAAATGATTGAATCTCCATCTTCCCCCTCCTACCAGCTCTCGCCCGTCCCTTTCCTCCACATAAGAAATATATGTACATTTATAATATGCTTACAAAGAAAATAAAGAGTTATACTCATAAGTCATTCATACAATTGGTGCATGTCATATGAAAAGAAATCACATACTCGATAATTTCACCCCACCACAGGGCAATCACGTTGCACAATCATTAAACATTATATGTGTGAAAGTGTCATTTTTCTTATATGATTATACATGAACCCAATACTCGTGTGCAAGGAGTTTACAATTAAAGTATGCAACAGCCATACAACATACATATTAGCTTCATACTACCTACGGAGTCCCCCAAGCGGAACATGAGCCCAATACATGTATCCCAAATATTTCTTACTTAGAGAATGTAATTATAATGCAACATACATATAAATCTCACTTATCATGCTAATTAAAGGAAAAACAGTGAATTCATTTATGATTCAACCCATCCTAAATTGTTTGGTGATTCCATAAGAGTTCTAATTCATAAATAATTACCCTAAGGAGTTGGGTTTACTCACATAGGTTCAACGATTCCTCCCTTAGTCTTCAATTACCCGAACTTCCTAAAGATAACATTAGTGATCAAAACATGGAGGTTACATATTAGCATCTAAACCAACATAATTGAAAAGAAAAAATTTTGGGTTTTCTCCCCATTTTTACCTGAAAGTTTCAGTCTGAAAATTCCCTATTCAGCAATGATTTAGAGCCCTAATTGCTCAAATTTAGCTCTAAGTTTCTCCTCATTTTGGATCAGATCTGGGCTGCCCTTCTCCTTCCACTTCCCTCCCCTAACTAGGTCAACTGGAGCCCCCTACCCCGGGTTCACGCGAGCGGCCTGGCGCGTGCTCTGCCGCCGCGGTTGCTGTGCGTGCGTGCGGCTACGCCTCCCCTGTCGGCCTGGTTACAGGTGGGGGAGGAGGAAAATTTAAAAAAAATCTTAAATAGGGGAATGAGTGGGTGAGAGAGAGAGAGATTAAGAGAGGAAGATAGGGAGTTTACTTGAGTTTGAAGGAGGAAGAAATTTGGATTTAGATTTTTGGGAGAAGAGAATTTTTAGGATTGAAGGAAGAAGATGAGGGGGTTTCTTTTTTTTTTTTTCTTTTTTCATTTCGTAATAGTAAATTTTCCAATTATTTTTATTTTCATTTAACCATGAGAAGCCACGTCACCCATTTATCTTTTCTAGGCACCTAATCACCCTCCACCTCATCACACACTTCCCAAACCATCTTCATTTCTCCCCAACACAGCAATGTTGCAAGAAAGAAAAAAATATTATTAGGAGAATTCTTTAAGTATGGTTTACAAGAGTACAAGTGTATTTTATGGTGTATATACTCATGGGTAATAATTGAGAATTTTGTAGTGCTACTAGCCATTACACATACTTATACTAGCATAGACCTAGATACATTTGTATCTATTAGTGTGTGTGTGTATCTGTGTGTAAGAATTTTACTTTACTAGGCCCATGGCTAAACGGACCGATAATTATGATTAATTATGATTAATTAAAAAATCATATGTTACATGTTCAAGTTTAAAAAAATTATAAAAGAGCTTATTTGATTGCGTACATAATTCATGCGGACAATAGCCGGCTCAAAGGAAGACTATTGTTTGACTGAATTATGTACGGCGTTGAATGCTTGATGTGACTAATGCAAGTGGGAGAACTTTTGTGTGTTATAATCGGCCCAAAAGAAGGTTGTCACACTATAAGCCCCATATTGCATTACCCTCATCAACTAGTCCGACGGCGGAACAAGAATCCAGATGCGTAAATTTGTGTGGCCTATGCGTGTGACAATCGGCTCAAAGGAAAGTTGTCTCAAAGGAAGGTTGTCATTATAGCCGGGTCATTACATATATTATATGATCGACAAGATAACTTAAATTTTGGTACCAATCCTATAAAGGGACAGTCTGCCCAAAAGAAGGTTGTTCTCTTACATAGGACTTAGACTTTAAGGTATCTATATTGGGCCAGTACAATGTTGGCATAAAGAGACACAATTTCTTCTGAAAGTTTAGCTGTCAGCTCTATCGGTCAGATTGGTTGCATTTTTAGAAATTCAATTTTTATGGCTATTACAGTAGAATTTTATTAAATGCAATATTTATATTAAATTGATGAGAAATTGTATGCTTATGTAGTCTAAATTGAATGGTACAAACTTTAAGAAGTGAAAAGATCATGTAAAAGATCGTTCTTGAATTCATGGACCTAGACTATCCCCTAAGGACTGATGGCCCCCTGCCATTACTGATAAAAGTTCAGTTGAAGAAAAGGTCAATCATGACAAGTGGAAGAGGTCTGATAGGATGTGTCTAATAGTCATGAAGCGCACTACTCATGACTATTAGGGGTGCAATGTATGATAAACTTAGTGTTGAGAGTTTCCAGCTGAAGTAGCCGACTTGCTTTTTAAATCGGATAACGTTGAGGCCAGCATGCATCTTAAAAGGCTGTTAAATATGCGCTACAACGGCAAAAGAAACATAAGAGAGTACATTATGTAAATGTCTAATTTTATTTCTAAATTAAAAGTACTGAAATTGGAACTCTCTGAAGAGATTCTAATGCATTTCATTATGATCTCTTTTCTTACACAGTATAAGCCTTTTCAAGATTATTTATAATACTCAAAGAAAAAAGTGGAGTCTCATTGAGCTTATCAATCACTGTGTCTAGGAAGAAAAGAGATTAAAATAAGAAAAGACTGAAAGTGCTCACTTATCATTCTAAGGTAACACCTCTGATAAGAAAAGAAAAGGTGTAACTAAAGAGAAGAACATAAACACCACTACAATTACTGATCCTACAGTAATAAAAGTGCAGGAGAAGAAGCCTAAGGTCATTGCATGCTTCTTCTACAATAAAGTATACCACCTCAAACAACATTGCATAAAGTATCAAAAATGACTAATTAAAAGAAGTATATCTCATATTATGTTTGTTTTGATTCTTTTGAAATTAATTTAGCATTAGTGTCACCTAGATAAATAGTTCACATAAGTAATTCAATGCGAAACTTCTAAACCTAAAGGAGGCGCAGCTCAGTTGAGCGATACGTTTACATAGGTGATGAAAATAAAGCTACAGTTGAAGGTATTGGAGTCTGTAGACTTAGATTAAATTTTAGATTTTTATTTTAAATTTGGATGAGACTTTATATGTACCGTCTTTTAGGTGAAATCGTATTTCTATATTATAGTTAAACAGATGTGGTTTTACTGTCACCCTTGGTAATGAAATAGTTATTCTACTTTTCAAATTTAAAGTTGTTGGTACTAGAATTCTGATTGATGGCTACATAAATTGAAACTCCATGCTTCATATCCTGAATCTTTGTATGTGAATAGTTTAGGCACTAAGCGAATATTAATTAAAAAATCATTAAGAAGTTTGGTGCTAGACGGAGTTCAGGAGTCTTAGATTTGGTGTATACAAATATTTATGGTTCATTTCCTACAGTTTCTTGGAATGACCACAGATACTTTATCACTTTTACGTACAATTACTCCCGTTATGGGTACCTGTACTTGATCCATGAGAAATCTCATTCAATAGACATGTTTAAAATCTATAAGGCTGAAGTTAAAAATCAACTAAATAGAAAGATTAAAGCCGTTGTATCTGACCGTGGCAGTGAACACTATGGCAGATACGACGGATCAAGTAGATGTCCAGAATTTTTTTTCAATTTTTGAAAGAGTGTGTTATTGTCGCACAAACACCATGCCATGGACACATCTTCAGAATGGTGTCGCTGAAAGATGAAACTGCACACTAAAAGACATGGTTAGAAGTATGATAGCTAATATTACTCTACCAGAGTCATTATGAAGTGAAGCTTTAAAGACGGTTGTTTATATCCTTAATAGAGTGAGTCGTATCCGTCTCGGCACCTGCCGAGACGAGTCTGAGACCTGATTCGAAGGATCCACTCAGAAACGACCGAATTGGTCTTGGCTCAGAGTTGACTCGGCCAATCGGTCGAGTCACGATACGACTCGGACTGACTCGGTCGATTCGGCCGAGTCAGCTCTGAGTCTAGGTTAATGCGATTAAAATAAAAAATCAAGTTTACTGGGATCTAGGGCTCCCCGCCTTTGTCGCTTGCCGTCACCGCCGCCGCTTTCACCGTTCTCTCCCCCGCCTTCGCCGCCTACTCTTACCCGTCGCTGTCGCGAGAGGAGAGAGAAAAAGAGAGGGGAGACGAGAGACGGAAAGGGAGACGAGGGAGAGGGAGAGAGACGAGAGAGAGCCAGAAGGAGGGAGAGTAGAGAGAAGGAAGAGGAAGAGAGACGAGAGAGAGGGAGATAGAGCCAGAGAGAGGGAGAGATCGGGTGATCTCACCTGATCTCTCTCTCCTTTATCCTTTTCTTCTTTTGTTTTTTTAATTTTTGGGTTTTTTATATTTACCCCCTCAAATCTTTTATATTTCTAAATTTACTCTCAAATTATCATATTTTCCTAATCACTCTCTTAAAATAAATTTGTTTTGGATATGTGATATATGAATTTTGATGTCTACATTTTTTACGATTTGTCGTGACTTTTTTTCATTTTTTTGAGCTTTCTAAGTAGCATTTTGCGCGCATCGTCCGAGTCCGATTCGAATCGCTGAGACCAATCCGTCTCAGTGCTGGCTGAGTCGGCAGCCGAGACCGCGACTTTGAACCATGATTACAGCTACACTGTGACAATAAAGCTACAGAGCTCTGCTACAATAGTGACAAGATTTCACCAAAGTCGAAGCATATCGACATCAAGTTTCTTGTCATTAAAGATAGAATCTGAAATCATATTGTGTCTGTTGATAGTGATAGTATTATTCTTAACATTACAGATTCACTTACTAAAGGACATCCACCTAAAGTCTTCTTAGAGCATGTTGCTCATATGGGGATGGCTAATCATGATGATATCCTGATTTAGTATGAATGAATAATTTTATGTAACACATTATTTTTAAGTGAACTTTATGTATATTTTTTGATTCTGATAATAAAATGATAACTGATTTTTTTTAAATTTTTTGAGTTTAATTTATGCATTTGAGCTCGTAAGCAGTTAGACTCGTTGGAGTCATAAAGTTAGACTCGTTAGAGTCATAAGGTTAGACTCGTTGGAGTCATAAAGATAAACTCGTTAGACTCGTTGGAATCATAAAGTGAAAACCAGTTGGAATTATACCTTATTTGATCAGAGGACATTTACATTCCAGACATCCACATTTGATCTATGTCATTAAGGGTTCTGAAATGTGTGATGTGAAAGGTCCTACCTCGATTATACAAAAGGTAACGACCGTCATGTTCGGTGGCAAGCATTTAATGGACCAGATTGTTTTGAAACGTGATTTATTAATGGTTAAATTTTGGACCATAAAATTATGTAAAATATCCTTTCAGTATGACTTGCTTGGCCCAAGTGAGAGATTGTTTGACTTATTTGGATTAAAGTCTAAATTAATATGGGCCTACATAAGTATGATTGGATTTATACACCCGTCTTTATAAGCCTATGTTGTTTGACCCAAAAAAGAATTGATCAAGCCTAATGGTTTGGTCTAGGCTCGTTTCAATTACACTTAGCCATTGGTGTAATAAATTTGTAATGTGGATCTCATCTACACGTGTGGAACGCGTGATATTAATCAAGGGTCTAGATCTATGATAAGTTGAACTAGGATAGCCTTGAGCCTATAAATATGATGGTCTATTACTATAACCTAATCTCTCTCTTGAAGGCATCTCATCTCCTCTAAGAATCAAAAGAGAATTTAGTAGCGGGAGAGAAGAATTCCCTCCCTCAACTCTGGCGCTCTCGAGATCGTGTAACCTTCGGCATCCTTTTCATGATGGAATCAGGTATGCTTAAACCCTTCTTCTCTTTGATCTTAATAAATAGGCTTTTTTTGCATGTAAGGGATCTTGTTTGCATGTAAGGGATCTTGCTTGGAATAATTATTAGATCAAAAAGCACATTATGGAGGTGGGGTAGTAGCACCACTCGAGTAAAAAGTAATGGCGGACCACATGAATGGGCAATATACAATGTGGTGGGAAAAGAAAGAACTCACGTGAGCTAATAGAAATGCTCGGGAGAGAGAATTCTAATAATATGATGACAAAATTCCACGACAAGACCTTCATGGTCATGGTTTATGATTGAAGTACATGATTCCTATGGTGAGGTCTCAGCCACTTTATTGATGAATAACAACAAATAAATGCAATACACGCCATTTAAATAAATAAAACCTCTGAAATGGGTGATTGCTCTTCATTTGCACCACCCATCAAACAGTTGGAAGGCACAGTTACTGGTCCACTAAGATTGGGGCCACCACTCTCAACCCACAAGTGAAATCAAAATAAATAGTAGTAAAGGTAAACAAAATTGGCAAAACCAGTAGCAACTGGGAATACCCATTTGGAAAAACAATCATCAAATCAAAGTATCAAACAGAACAAGAAGAAGAACAAGCAAGCGAAGACAATTGTTGAAAAAAATTAAACTTTTAGAGAGACTCATGTCCCGAAATGGAGTATAGAAACTAAAAATAAAACAAACAATCAATCGGAGGGGAAGTGAGGAGGAAGAGACCTTGGATTGAGATGGGATGGTGGGTTCGATAATGACCATGAAGTGCTGGAGATCCCAAAGGCCCAAGGAGTAAGCTGCGGACATGAGCAGCTGTGGTGGGCCCCTGGCTGCTCGCAGAGGCACAGATGCCACGTAGACATCGTCTCTCTGCGACGGTGAATGTTTGAGGAGAGGATGAGAGGGCGATGATGGACATTGAAGCGAAGCAAAGAGGAGCGACAAACAGTTGAAGAAGTCTTTATTATGCCATTATGGACGTTGGCATTGGCGCTCACTCGATTGCTTGCTCAATCAACTTCTGCTGAATCTTTGTATACAAATACAGTACATGCCGACTACTGTCTGCCATGAATTTTTTAGGGACAATTTTTGAATTAAGTCTTCGTTTAAAAATAATGTAAAATAATTTAAAAAAAAAAGACTCTAAAAACTATTTAGCAAAATCGGCTCCTGACACGCCACATGGCCGCCACGTCAGCTCAACGGTCGACATCAGCGCCAGCGTGTATAGCTGTTTTGAAAAAATCCAGAGTTGGTAATTCTGATTTCAAAAAAAATATTATTTTTTTATACTTTTCAACAAACTCTGGAGTTGGTCACCCAGAGTTCAAATACCAAACAAGCTTGTGATTATACCAAGACCGAAGTTTCCTTGGACCAAAAAAAAAATTACAAGCTAGTGAGAACTCTCGGCTTGGCTAAGGCCGGAGTTCCCTTAGACTAGGAAAAAAAAAGATAATAATCACACCAGAATTGACCCCAAAAAAAAAAAGCTTGAAGAACTCTGGCCATGTCAAGGCCGGAGTTCCCTTGGACCAAAAAATAAATAAAAATCATAAGCTTGTAAACAATCACAAGCTCATTCTTTATTTGCCGTCTTTGAACTCCGGGAGTATCAACCCCAAAATTTATTTAAAAAGGCAAAAAAATACTATTTTTTTCTCTGGGATTGTCAATTCTGGAGTTTTCAAAACATAGAGACTAGTGCTGGAGTAGACCGTTGGGCTGACATGACGCCTACGTGGCATGTTCGAGGCTTATTTTGCTAAATATTTTTGGAGTTTTTTTTTTAATTATTTTTAAAATAATATTATTCCAAAAACTTGTCCTTTTTCTTGAGGAATTTAGATGCTCTTGAGTCTTGACTACTGTCAAATTACCTCCCTTTTCTTTTCTTTTATTCTTTTCCTTTTCCTTTTTTTTCTTTTTGCCCCTTTCAATATTTTTTCACTTTTTATTCTTTTTTTTATTATTGGGGTGAAAACAAACAGTGAACCTTATCTTGAACCTTTGAATTCCAGACCCATCTCACCTCAACACCACTACCACTAAGCCAGGCCTTAGCGGCCTGGGAAAGCATTTAATGGCCTTTTGTTGGACGAACTTGAGCGAAGTTATTCCATCTAGTTTTTTAATTAGGTCAAAATTTGGACTTAAGATACTTTGTTCTATGTGCCTGAATGAGTTATATATATATATATATATATATATATATATATATATATATATATATATATAGAGAGAGAGAGAGAGAAATGTATATCAGCCCGCGGGCTGAGAGTACTCTCTCAGCCTGCGGTGACGTGGCTCAAATTGTCACCTCACTGACTCGCGGCACGCTTTTAGGTGACTGTTAAATTACCAAATACCCCTTATGAAAAGCAACTCTTTTTTGTTCCCTTCCTTATTGTTTATTATTATTTTTCCCCCCTTTTTTTTGCCGCTCTTTATAGGATATTCTATATAAATTACTTTTCACCCTATTTCCTGACCTCTTTTTGAAAGATCTAGTTTCACCTTTTCAGTCTGCGATAAACTTTTTTCTGAAAATATAAAATCTTTTCAGATCAATTTTTTCTGCAAAATATTTAATGTCGACGTCTGAGCAGTATACTGGCGATCTTAATATGGAAGATATTGCATCTGGTTCTACTTTCTCTCAGAATATTGAAAATCTTGAAGGGTTGACATCTCTGCATGCCGATCAACAGGTTTTAATTGTTTATATATATTTTAAAAACAATTTCTTAAATATTAATGTTTCTCTTTAGACTATGAGGTACTGCGACCGTTTTAATATTCGGTCGCAATCTTATTTGAAAATAATCTCCGGCTGTGAATTCTTTTTTTCTAGGGTATGCGTCTTAGGTCGCAGTCTTTAGTAAGGAGTAATATATATTTCTTCACATACGGATAACTGCGACTTAGGTCATAGTCTTTAGTAAGGAGTAATATAGATTTCTTCACATGCGGATAACTGCGACTTAGATCGCAGTCTTTAGTAAGGAATAATATAGATTTATTCACATACTGATTACTGCGACTTAGGTCGCAGTCTTCAATAAGGAGTATTATAGATTTCATGTCGTATGTGAAATCTTATTTTTATTTAATGCGACTTAGGTCGCAGTCTTTAGTAAGAAGTAATATAGATTTCTTCTCATACGGATAACTGCGACCTTGGTCGCAACAGCTGATAAGAAGTAAATTGTTTTCATCTCTTATGCGACCTTGGTCGCATTTATATAACTTATATTTTAGAATACAGTGATATCTAATAAATATTTATATTCATTTAATTCGTGTAAATTCTTTTTGTAGGATATGAATGCACATGCAGAAATGTCTGGAAGCTCAGATAAGTTTATAGGGAAACAGTTCCTGTCGCATATGGAAGCATACAATTTCTACAATTGTTTTGCAAGGAATAGAGGTTTTAGCGTGAGAAGAAAAAGTACAGATAAGTCACGGAAGCCTCCTCATGAGATTATTTGCAGAAAATTTTGCTGCAACAAGGAAGGTCTGAAGAAGTTGTGTGACAAAAGACAAGAGGGGCTTACAGTGCATCGTCGAGTTAACACTAGAGTAGCTTGTCC
The DNA here is from genome assembly GCA_038442645.1 of Agave tequilana. Classification (NCBI taxonomy): domain Eukaryota; kingdom Viridiplantae; phylum Streptophyta; class Magnoliopsida; order Asparagales; family Asparagaceae; genus Agave; species Agave tequilana. Next base: position 269,761 of record JAVJIF010004831.1, on the reverse strand, counting down.
TGCTGAGATGCATATCCGTCTTCGTTTATTTTTGGACTCAACTCGATATTGGGTTATCACAAAATTTGTTGATACTCATTCACATGAATTGTCTAGCCCGGATAAGGTACATCACCATTACTCTCACCAGACTCATCGTTCAACAATTAGCAGAAGCATTATGAGCAATCTGGTTGATGTTGGAATGCGGCCTTCAAATATTTCCCGCGTTGTTAATGCAATGAGCCAGGGAGAAGGCTGTGAAGAAGTGCGCCCTCAACAAGTTATTGATTTCACTCGTCAACGTAGAAATAACTGCGGTCATGAGTTTATTGCTATTATCAAATATTTTCAAGAGAAAGCCGAGACCGATCCAGAATTCTTCTTTTCAAGTGAAGTTAATAACGCGGGCACACTTAGAAGCATTTTTGGGCTGATGGAAGAGCTATTTCCTCGTATCTGAGCTTCTGTGATGTAATCGTTTTTGACACCACATACAGAACTAATAACTTGAGCTTGCCATTTGCTCCATTCACTGGAGTAAATCATCACCGGCAGTCAATTTTGTTCGGCTGTGCAATGCTTGCTGATGAGCAGAGGGATACTTTTGTTTGGTTATTCCAAAAATGGCTCAAGTGAATGCATGGAGTTGAACCGAAGCTGATTATTACTGATCAGGATGCGCAGATTGGTGAGGCCATCAAGATTGTTTTCCCGACGTCTCGGCACCGTTACTGTTTCTGGCATGTACGGAAACATATTGCCGAGCAACAAATCCCAATGGCTAACAAGTATGGAGAAGATATGGTCTCCGATTTCCATGCTTGGTACACCTCCCGCAATATAAGCACTTGTGAGGAACGATGGCGTCTGATGAGTGAAAAATATCAGTTAGAAGAAGAAGATGATAGTTGGTTGATGAAGATGTACAGGCTTCGTGGACATTGGGTTAATGCATATCTCAAGGATGTTTTCTGTGCTGGAATGACAACCAGTCAGAGGTCCGAGAGTATTAATTGTAAGATCACCTAGAGGGGGTGAATAGGTGATGGCTAATCTAATGGTCACTTGTGAACAAATAATGCGGAATTAAAACTAAGTTGACCAAATTAAAATTTCTTTTAATTAAACACTTATGTATAACTCAAGAGTGTTGCCGAATTCCCCTTGCGAGGCTCTGGACAAGCTCCTCTAGATTCCCCTTGAATGGGTTGAGGTGCCGCGTTGGCTCTCTTGGTTGAATACTAGTGTTAACAACAATCCCACGCAATTATATATCAATTAAGCACAAGGGTATATATCATGCATATATAAGATGAACACAATGAAAGTAAATGCAAGATATAAAAGAGACAAAGAGAGAGAGAGGGAAGAGTAAGCAATCGCAAACACAAAGGGTTTGTTTCGAGGTTCGAGCACACTTGCTCTACATCCCCGCCTTCGACACACGAAGGGTTTCCACTATGCAAGATCCCAATGGATCTCTCCTCGGTGCCGTACACCTACAAACCCTCGGACTCCCAAGTCCCGTACACACGCAAGTCCACCGACTCGCCGAGGCCGTACCTCTACCAAAGAGTTCACAACCGAACTCCACACCACAACGAGCACACTTGCCCGCTTCCTCAAATACAAAGGAAATCTCTTTGGTGATCTAACACTTGATCACCAATTACAAACTCACTACAACACTCTCCCTATAGGATAGATACACAATGGAAGCTCAAGTGAAGTGTGAGAAATCAAGGAAAGAAAGCTTTGATGGAAAACTCAAGAAATCACTTTAACACTCTCTTGATAAAAACTCCCTTTTGATTGGAAATATTTGCTCTCAAATTTGTGGAGAAAACTTCTGAAATGAGTGGGAAAAACTGCTCAAGAAGTCTCAAAAATCTTAACCTCAAAACAATTGACAAAACCCCTTTTTATAGGCTGCCAGAAAATAGAGCCGTTGGGGCTGTGTCAGTGCTGTCGGTCGACCGCCGGTCGACCGGCCAACGGTCATTTTTCTGACCGTTGCAGCCACCGGTCGACAGGCTCGGTCGACCGATAACCTGGAATGAACTGTCGGTCGACCTATCGGTCGACTGGACATTTCCAGAGAGCAAACTCTCTTGGTCGGTCGACCGACCCGGTCGACCGGCCACTGTGCTGACAACGTGCACAGGGCTGTGCACATCGGTCGACCGGTCCGGTCGACCGACATGGCCTGTCAGCCAGTCTCCAGGTCTGAAAACAGGATTTAAAATTTTTTTATAAAATCCTAAAAATACATAGAAATTCTACAAAAATAGTTTTACCAATATACTTGAAAGAACAAACATGCTTGCACAAAATCAAGACATGTTATAGATGTTTGGTCTATTTTTGTAACTTGGAAATATTAGCTCAATAACCAAAATGTATTTTTCCAAAACATGTTTTTCCAAAACTTGTTTTTCTAAATCTTTATCAAATACAAAAACAAGATATTTTGAACTTATAAAGCATAGTGTGTATGGATATGATCCACTACACAATCAATAAGAAATATCTATGTTTTTGATATAAAGCTCTAATCAAGATTTTGGTTTAAAGATATGAACTATGAAATACCAAAATCCAAGATAAATATTTTGTCTCAAAGAAAATCTTTGTTCTAAATAAAAATTCTTTTCTAAAAAGAAATCTTTTATGAAATCAATTAAATCAAGAGTTCTATCAAGAGTGTGTGTGTGTGATATAACTTGAGCAATCCACCAACTATCTATCCTTTACATTTTTACTAAAACAAACATACAAATTCTATACCTAGACCCAAGTCTTCAACTTCTTGAAGTCTCCCTTGAAGGCTTCTCATCTTCTTGACTTGGTCCAAGCTTGATCCAAAAACTCCTTGGATCACCACATGCAAGCTCCAAATCTTGTTTTTTTATCTTTTGTTGAGCTATGCACCTACTAAGATCTTGATCATGAATCTGTCACTAATTAAACACAAGATCATTAGTAACTATAACTACATGAGTTGATCATCATCAAAACTAGGGTGAAGGGCCTTTGGGCCAACAATCTCCCCCTTTTTGATGATGACAAAACTCATGGAGTTATATATGCATGGATTAAAGTAAAGCTTCAAAGAAGCTCCCCCTTAACTCATGCATAATAAATAAGCAATAGATATTCAATGAAGCACATAAAAATGTATGCAAATGAATGCATGTAAAACAAAACAAATCTTTTATTTCTTGTGATGCATGAGTAAAAGCACAAGTATAAAAACTCAAAATCATCTCAAAATCTTTCTCTCCCTTAAGTAAGGAACAAATACTTCTCCCCCTTAAGGAAATCATGCATATAACTCAAATACTTCCCCCCTTTTGTCAATCATCAACAAAGGGTTCAAAGTTCAAATCATCAAACAAATTTTCTCCCCTTTTTGTCAAAAATAAGGAAATCAAGGAGGGTAAAATACAAATCAATCAATAAAATTTATATGCGATATAAATTCATGAAGAGGAAGACGTTAAGTTAGCTTCCCGACACATATACATTACATGAAAGAGGGATGACAAGCCCTAATTCACATAACGTATAATATGTCATGCATAAGAGGAGATGTGAAGCTCCCCCTACACACGTATATCATGAAAAGAAGAGTTGTCAAGCTCCTCAAATTATAATATACTCAACATGAATCTACATATGGAAGAGATGTTAAGCTCTCCTTGCATATAGACAATACAAATCAAAAATTTTGAATTTTTCTTTATCAAAACAAAATTTTAACTTTTTCTTAGTAACAACAAATTTTGAGATATCAATTGTAAAATAATCAAATTTGAATTTTTGATACCAATTTCAAAACACAATGCATAAGCTTATTATGAAATACCAATTTGAAATCTAATTAAGCTTAGCATCAACAATCTTTGTGCTTTAAAGGAAATACCACTTGTAAAATAAGCACAAATAGATAACATATATGTATGACAAGATAATACCAATAGAAATTGATATAATTTGAAGGCATTCATACATACAATCAAAATATGGATATACACAACATGAAGTCATATTGATACCAATTGCAAATAACCAATGATATCAATTGAAAAGTAAGCATAAGTGTATACATCATATAATCTACCATATGAAGAATTCGAACTAGTTAAATGAACTTGTTTTAAGAACTAGTACGAGATCCTTCCATCAAGGAATAAGTTAAAAAGTTTTTCATGAAAGATCAATGAAACACAAGGCACTAAAAACACTCTATCTATAAAGTCCAAATTCAAAAAAAATGAGTGAACTAGTGTTATGTGGAACATGGCATCATGAAAAATAGCAATAAAACTCAATATTCCTTCAAATCATGAATTTTGAATTCTTGAAATCCATCACAAAAATTTTATTGTACCAATTTTAAAAAAAAAATTTTATTTAAAAAACAAAATTTATATTTCAAGCTATATGTATGTTTTGTCAAGACATTAAGTATACATACATATCCCTAAAATACAATTGAGTCCATATAAGTAGATTTGCATTAAAGGCAAATGACTCAAGAGGTATCCATGTATATCTTAATGTTTTGGCAAGACAAGCATATACATGAAATGAAAAGCACATGGTCAAATCACAAGTCCAAAATGGGAATACAAGTTTGAAGATGTAATTATCATCAAAACTAAGCAATACAAGCACATCTAATGGGTTCAAATAGGCATTCAAGCACAAATATAAATAGATTTATTTGTAGCCCATAATATGTACAAGTATAAATCCTAGTGTTGATAAAGGTTAACATTCAAACTAATATTCAAATCATGAAGCATCAAATAAATTTTGAGAATATAAAAGAATTTATCCATATAATTGTAAAATACCAATAGTAAAATATGATCATGTGTAAATCTCAAAGGCTATTTGAAGAATAACTAACTAGTATAAATTGTTTTTGAAAAACTAGTTAAAGATCCTTCAAATACATCAAATTCAAATGTTTTTCATAAATACTACTAAGTACATAAAAGTTCAAGCACTCATAGTCCATAAAGCTCCAAATTATATGTTTTCTTAAAGATGAGTGTTCAAAGGTTATGTAAATAGTATCTTCATGAAAATAGTCATTGAAGCCCAAAACGATCATAAGTCAAATTTTTAACAACAAATCAGAAAAAAAAAAAATCATTTTTCACTAAAATCAACAATTTTCATGGTATATGTATGGTTTATACAAATCTAACAATATGCATACATATCCCAAAAATAAAAGAGTCTATTAAATGTTTGCATGAAGGCAAGAGACTCACGGGTATACATGTATATTTATTAGATTTGAATTAAGCATGCATATACATGAAGTAAATCACAAAAATTGGCAAAACATGTATATATGAGAATTATCAAAACTAGATTATACATATGCATAAAGTGGATACAAGTGAGCATGAAGTTCAAATTATTTAAGAGTCAATTGTAATTCACTATTTGTATATGTATACATACAAGTTTGATATATTCTACATCTAAGCATGTAAATACCACATGAAGCACAAATCAAACAAAATCATGAACATGCTATGAATGTATGAAATAAGTAAAAGCATGTATATAAAAATAGGAGTTAAGAAATTGTTACCAACTTCAAAGCTCCAAGCATGGTGGTCTTTTCCACCATAATTCCCTTGATAGCAATGCATCTACAAGAGTGTCCATCATATCCATTGCATTGGCTACCAAGGCACCAATCCTCTCACGTTTTGTGAGAGCCCTCACCTACATCAAAATCAAAGGGTGGGGGTTTTGGTACCCATGTTTTCTTGGGTCCTTTGGGGTTAGCATTGTTATAAGGAACCCAAAATCTATTATATTTAGCAAAATATAAGTATGGTTTCTTATCAAAATAATATTTTGCTAGATGGCCTTTGCGGCCACAATGTGTACAAATGTACACCTTAGCATGATGCTTATGAGTGTGATTGTGATCGTGTTGTGCACCATAAGCATGATGTGTATGTGCATGAGCATGAGGAACTTGTTTCTTTTGAAACAAGGATTCCAACTTAGAATGGTTAAATGCACACGAGTTCAAAGTTGAACTCAAATTATTCATCTTATTTTTCATATTCTTAATCTCATTAGATGTGGCATGAAAAGCATGATGAGATGAAGAATCATTTTCTTTTTCTTTTTAGAAACAAAGTCTTTTTCCTTTTCAACAAATTTTCTTTTCAAAGTGATATTTTCTTGAAAAATATTTTCTTTTTGTTTTCTACCATAGCTATCTTATCCTTCAAAATAGTGTTCCCTTTACACAAATCATTTAATTTAGACATGAGGGAAACATTTTATTTTTCAAGTCTTCATTTTCTTTTTCTAAACATGCAAGTTTATTTTTCAAGGAATCATTTTCTACATGCATGCAATCAATGTTCTTTTTCAAAATCTTGTTATCTTTTTCTAAGCATGCAATATTATCTCTAAAAGAGTCTTGTTCTATATGCATGCAAGCAAGTTCCTTTTTCAAATTTTTATTATTCTTTTTAATCATGTCATATTTTTCAAGTATAAGATGACAAAAGGTAGTGAGCTCATCATATGACATGTTCTCATCATCGGATTCGGAATTTACCTCAAGGGGGTCATCCCCTTGGACCATGTAGCACTTGTTGGAGGTGTCGCTTCCAACATCCGAATCGCTCCCCGCATAGTATTGTTCATTTTCACCAAGGGAGATGAGGGTGTTCCATACTACAAAAGTCATATCAATATTAGCAACCCTACATAAATAATCATCATTTAGGGTGCTCTTTAAAGCATGTAGGGCTTTTGTATTAGCCTCAAGATTCTTACCATCTATACAATAAGCATTATTAGTAGTGGCAAGATATACATTATAACCTAGGGCTTTTAGGAATAATGACATCTTAACTTTCCAAATGTGGATGTTAAGAATATCAAAGGTGGGTGGTGACATAAAGTCCATGGTAAGGTGTGTGTGTGTACAAAAATATTGTGATTAGCCAAAAAGGAGGATCTTTAACTCTTAGGTTGTTAGACCCAATATCAAGAGCACTAGCTCTGATACCAATTGTAAGATCACCTAGAGGGGGGTGAATAGGTGATGGCTAATCTAATGGTCACTTGTGAACAAATAATGCGGAATTAAAACTAAGTTGACCAAATTAAAATTTCTTTTAATTAAACACTTATGTATAACTCAAGAGTGTTGCCGAATTCCCCTTGCGAGGCTCTGGACAAGCTCCTCTAGATTCCCCTTGAATGGGTTGAGGTGCCGCGTTGGCTCTCTTGGTTGAATACTAGTGTTAACAACAATCCCACGCAATTATATATCAATTAAGCACAAGGGTATATATCATGCATATATAAGATGAACACAATGAAAGTAAATGCAAGATATAAAAGAGACAAAGAGAGAGAGAGGGAAGAGTAAGCAATCGCAAACACAAAGGGTTTGTTTCGAGGTTCGAGCACACTTGCTCTACATCCCCGCCTTCGACACACGAAGGGTTTCCACTATGCAAGATCCCAATGGATCTCTCCTCGGTGCCGTACACCTACAAACCCTCGGACTCCCAAGTCCCGTACACACGCAAGTCCACCGACTCGCCGAGGCCGTACCTCTACCAAAGAGTTCACAACCGAACTCCACACCACAACGAGCACACTTGCCCGCTTCCTCAAATACAAAGGAAATCTCTTTGGTGATCTAACACTTGATCACCAATTACAAACTCACTACAACACTCTCCCTATAGGATAGATACACAATGGAAGCTCAAGTGAAGTGTGAGAAATCAAGGAAAGAAAGCTTTGATGGAAAACTCAAGAAATCACTTTAACACTCTCTTGATAAAAACTCCCTTTTGATTGGAAATATTTGCTCTCAAATTTGTGGAGAAAACTTCTGAAATGAGTGGGAAAAACTGCTCAAGAAGTCTCAAAAATCTTAACCTCAAAACAATTGACAAAACCCCTTTTTATAGGCTGCCAGAAAATAGAGCCGTTGGGGCTGTGTCAGTGCTGTCGGTCGACCGCCGGTCGACCGGCCAACGGTCATTTTTCTGACCGTTGCAGCCACCGGTCGACCGGCTCGGTCGACCGATAACCTGGAATGAACTGTCGGTCGACCTATCGGTCGACTGGACATTTCCAGAGAGCAAACTCTCTTGGTCGGTCGACCGGCCACTGTGCTGACAACGTGCACAGGGCTGTGCACATCGGTCGACCGGTCCGGTCGACCGACATGGCCTGTCAGCCAGTCTCCAGGTCTGAAAACAGGATTTAAAATCTTTTTATAAAATCCTAAAAATACATAGAAATTCTACAAAAATAGTTTTACCAATATACTTGAAAGAACAAACATGCTTGCACAAAATCAAGACATGTTATAGATGTTTTGGTCTATTTTTGTAACTTGGAAATATTAGCTCAATAACCAAAATGTATTTTCCAAAACATGTTTTTCCAAAACTTGTTTTTCTAAATCTTTATCAAATACAAAAACAAGATATTTTGAACTTATAAAGCATAGTGTGTATGGATATGATCCACTACACAATCAATAAGAAATATCTATGTTTTTGATATAAAGCTCTAATCAAGATTTTGGTTTAAAGATATGAACTATGAAATACCAAAATCCAAGATAAATATTTTGTCTCAAAGAAAATCTTTGTTCTAAATAAAAATTCTTTTCTAAAAAGAAATCTTTTATGAAATCAATTAAATCAAGAGTTCTATCAAGAGTGTGTGTGTGTGATATAACTTGAGCAATCCACCAACTATCTATCCTTTACATTTTTACTAAAACAAACATACAAATTCTATACCTAGACCCAAGTCTTCAACTTCTTGAAGTCTTCCCTTGAAGGCTTCTCATCTTCTTGACTTGGTCCAAGCTTGATCCAAAAACTCCTTGGATCACCACATGCAAGCTCCAAATCTTGTTCTTTTATCTTTTGTTGAGCTATGCACCTACTAAGATCTTGATCATGAATCTGTCACTAATTAAACACAAGATCATTAGTAACTATAACTACATGAGTTGATCATCATCAAAACTAGGGTGAAGGGCCTTGGGCCAACATTAATTCCTTCTTTGATGGTTTTGTTAACTCAAACACTAAACTAGTGGAATTTGTTCACCAATATGATAAAGTCGTTGCTTCCCGTCGTGCATCTGAATCTCTTCAAGATTTTAGGGGTTTAAATTCTGTGCGCAATTGTACATCCAATCCATATGAGATACAGGTTTCGAAGTTGTATACACCGAAGATTTTCAGTTGTTCCAAAAGGAATGGGCAGTTGTAATGACACTGTTTTCAGAAGAGGTGGAACATGACAAACCTGGATCAACATATTTGGTTGGTAATTTTTCAGAATCAAAAGACAGTTGGGAAAAGGTCAGTTATGATAAGCGAGAGGAACTTCATGTTTCTTGCAGTTGCTCGTTATTTGAAACAGATGGTATCCTATGTAGACATATTCTGTGTATTTTGTGGCGCAATCACGTTACACATATACCGGAATCATATATACTTCAGAGATGGAGGTTGGATGCTCGTTACAAAAACGTTGCAATTGAAAATGGCATGAGGCCTTTTCCCAGTCAAGGCACTCCACGGACGGCTAGATTGTGGACAGTTCGTTCAAAATTTAATGCAATTCTGGACATGGTCGCTGATTCTGATGAAAATCTTTCAAAGTTGGAGGGAGTTTTGAAAAGTTTTGCCCAAGATACCACTAGAGAATACAGAGCAATGTCAGGAAATGATCATTCATCACATCCTAAGACTGCCGTTGGTTCCAGTGGATCCGTTGTCATATTGCGAGATGGTGAAGACTTGAATATACGTGATCCAATTGGTCCTGTACCAACCAAGGGGAGACCTAGAGCTGCATCCAGGCTTAAGTCTGGTTTTGAAGATTCTATATATCAGAAGGAAGTTAAGCATCGAAGATGTGGTAACTGCCAAGAGCTGGGCCATTACAGGACTGGTTGTCCGTTAATGGTATATTACATTAAACCTGTTAATCATTTTTTTTATAACGATTAATCTTTAAAATTCTTACTATTTATTTTTTTTATTGGCAGAAGAAGTAGGTTTGGGTTGCCTCCATCTCGAAGGACCAAAGACTTCAATTTTTTATGAAGTGCGACCAGGGTCGCACAGTGTAGAGAGATTAAGTCGCATTCTGACACTGGCGTGTAATTATAATCAGATTTATTATCATTCTTTGATTTCTACTGTATTATTTTTGTATGTACTTGTACTTTAAAGTTTTAATGCTACAAAATTCTACTTTATAGTTTAATTTTTTTTGTACATAATGTAGTCAGAGACTTTGGTCGCAGTGTACATGGTTAATTGCGACCAAGGTCGCAGTGTTGTTATTGATAAAGATGGCCAGCAACTGCAATCTACGGTCGCACTACATGTACTGCGACTTAGGTCGCAGTACGTTAGGTAGGTGTTTCCTTTATATTAACACGCATAGCGACCAAGGTCGCAGTGTTGTTGTTGATTAAAACATTGCCGCCATCAACTGCGACCAAAGTCGCATTGTATTTTACTAAGGCTGCGGCTATCAACTACGACCAAAGTCGCAACCTTCTTTTAGAATTTTGAGATGGTGAAGACTTAAGTCACTGTACGTTAGGTAGGTGTTTCCTAATATTAACACGCATAGCCACGAAGGTCGCAGTGTTGTTGTTAATTAACACAATTACTGAAGGCATGTTTGTTTCTAACATCAGTACGCAATAGTAAAAGCCAAGTTGTAACAAATGAAGACTGTAAATAATCAATGGAACTTATAATATATAAATGTATAGAACTGTGTATAAATTAAATCAATACAACAAAAAAATTATGCAATGAATTGCACTTGAAATATTTTTACATTTATAAAAAAAAATTGTGTTAATTCAATAATTTGCACGGAGATCAGTCTTCATATGTCGTATGTCGTATAATGTCTGTTTCTTCATCCCAACTCTTCTCTACATCTGCAAGTATCATGTATGCAAGCTCACTTCTTAGTTTCTGTACACCAGCAACCGTAACAGCATCAGCAGCTGATAGATGATAGCCAGACGCTATGCTTTTCATGTACTTGCATACATATATAGCGCAATCAACACTGAAATTTCCATAGAGCAATCATTAAATGAAATTAGTTTTTGTACTAAAAAAAGTAGAAAATATGAAATGAAATTAGATGTCAAAAATTTATATACCTGTTTGCTTGTTGGGGGCATTTTGCGTATTTTATTTTAATTTTTCTCATTAATTTTTTGGAATGAATCTAAAAAATCTCTAATAATCTTTCTTTCTGCAATGTCAATAGGAACAAAAATTAGTATTAATCAAATTAATTGCAAGTTTCCAGTAATCAAAATATTAAATTTCAACTCACTATTATTCTTGCATCTCTTTGGTAAAGCTTTGTTATACTACCTTTTTTGTCAGCTGGAACCAAAGAGTTGTAAAAAATCCACTCTTCTGTGGAGCAATCGAATACCAGCAAGGTCCAGTGAAATCCCGGCTCGTCGGCACTATGTTTGTGATTGATCGGGAAGAACATGTACTGCACGTCAGCTGTCCAGTTTTTCAACAGCTTCTACTTGATGAAATGACCTTCCAGATCTTCAATTTTATTTACAACACCGTGCTGCGGACAAGAAAAAAAAAATTTATATCAAATACAAAATGAATTTAAAATATAACAGAAAATTATAAACTGCGACCTTAGTCGCAGTATATTATTTAGTCGCAGTACATGAGTTAGTAGCAGTACATTTTAATTATAAACTGCGACCTTGGTAGCAGCTCCGACCTTGGTCGCAGGTCGCAGCTGTTACATTTGTCGCAGTACATGTGTTAGTAGCAGTACATTTAATTATACACTGCGACCTTGGTCGCAGTTCCGACCTTGGTGGCAGGTCGCAGCTGTCGCAGTACCTGAGTTAGTAGCAATACATTTTAATTATAAATTGCGACCTTAGTCGCAGTACATGTGTTAGTAGCAGTACATTTTAATTATACACTGCGACCTTAGTCGCAGTACATGATTTATGCCTACACAGAGATAGAGAATATTAGTAATCTGTTCCAGAGTTGATATTACATTAAACCGTAAAGGAGAAAGTAGATTTTTACCCAAGCTTCGCTTCGGAAGAATATGCTTTTTAATCTTTCTCTTTTCTCAAGATGCTGCATGTAGAAATGAATGACATTTGCATCTAAGTCTCTACTGAACATCAGGTCCTCAATGTCATTCCTTGAAATGATGATTGCATTATCGGTATCCTGATACGCAGTAGAACTGCAAGATATTCAAAACAAAGTTAGTAATTTAATTGTTCTTATATAAAAGTATAACAGAAATTTTTTGATATGAATTAACTTATTCAGAGTAGGACTTGTCGAAGAAATGTTTTATAAGAGCTTGTTGATGGGGCTGCAGAATTCTGTATGATGTGGTTTCGGTCAATTCTCTCGATTTTGGCTCAGTAGAGGAAATCTCTTTGTCGACGAAACCAGCGGTAGAACTCGCAGCCGCAGGCTGTGGAAGAGGATTTTCATTTTTTTCTTCTTCTGTTTTGGATAAACAAAGTCGGAGTCATCGCGATCTCTTTCAGCGCGCTTGCGTTCTTTGACTCCCCTTTCTATTGTTCCTTTAGAGGTTTTCAAAACAGCTTCTTTTGAGGATTGCTTCTGAGGCGGAGTATGTTCTTAAATTTCTTCTTCAGAAGCTCTATCTCTTTGGATTTCTTGAGTCATTTGACTTATATTCAGAGAAAAACTTGGCACATCTTCTCCAGTAATATTTAAAATAGACTCAGAACCCATGATTTTATCCTCTTCCAGTTTTTTCTTCTTCTCCTCTTCAGCCTGCTTCTCCATCTGCTCCTTCATTCTTTTGTTCTCCATCTGCGCCTTCCTCCTCTTCTTCTCATTCTCTTTCTCTTCCCTCCTCCTCCTCTCCTGCCCCTCCTCTTCCCTCCTCCTCTTCTTCTTCTCCTGCTCCTCCTTTCCCCTCCTCTTCTTCTCCTTCTCCTCTTCTTCCCTCATTCTCCTTTCATTCTCCTCCTCTTCCCTTCTTCTATTCTCCTTCTCCTTCTCCTCCACTTCTCTCCTCCTGTTCTCCTTTTCCTTCTCTTCTTCCCTCTTCTTCTCCTTCTCTTTCTCTTCCTCTTCCCTCTTCCTCCTTTCATTCTCCTCCTCTTCCCTTCTTCTATTCTCCTTCTCCTTCTCCTCCACTTCTCTCCTCCTGTTCTCCTTTTCCTTCTCTTCTTCCCTCTTCTTCTCCTTCTTCTTCTTCGCAGCAGCGGCTGCTCTCAGCAGCTCTTCTTCTTCCTATTCTTTAACCTTTAATTTCCTCTGCTGCCTTTTTTGTTTTTTCTTCTCTCTTTTTTCTCTCCTTTTAATTTTAATTCAGCCTTGAGTCTTTTCTCAGTCTCCATATTTTCAATCTTTTTTTCAAGCTGAGAAACATAATCTCTCAAGTGCTGATTTTCAGACCTCAATTGTTTTATTTCTTCTGCTTGAACATCCGGTGGAGGTGGCAAATAACCTTCAAAAATTGGTTCTTGCTCACTCGTTTCAGCCGGTTCTGGCTCCTTTTCCGCCGGGATGTCAGCCTCATTACATGTATGGCCTCCTTCATCTCCTTCACTTTCACCTTCTTCTTCTTTTTCTTCTTCTTCATCTTCACCTTCATCTTCTGCTACTTCTTCTTCCTCATCCTCTTCCCCTTCAACAGGAAGGCCAACCATATTTTTTTCAGCATTAGAGATGTTGGCCATTCGACTCAAAATCTGAAAATAAACATAAAAAGGTAAGCTAAAATAAAACAATAAAATAATGATACTGCGACCATGGTCGCAGTTTATTTATGAAATATTTTGGATAAGAATGCGACCATGGTCGCAGTATGTTTGTCGTGCACAAATTTATCTGCCAAGACATGCAGCTCAACACTGCAACCATGGTCGCAATTCTGTTGAAAAGGGTATTTTCAAGAGAATGCGACCATGGTCGCACATTATTTGTCAGGCAGAAAATGAACTGCGAAAGGTGCAGCTCAATACTGCGACTATGGTCGCATTTATTTGTACTACACATAAAAAGAAGTTTAACTTACAATATTGCTTTCAATCTTTTTTAGATCAACTTCAAGTAGAGATCTGCTAATATTTTGGAGGTCCCATCTTACTGCGCGTAGGTTTTTTCCTCCAAACCAGACCTCTGCTCAAAAATAGGTGCCCTCTCACACAGCCAATACTGCAAAAATGAAAAATTAAATTAGTTTCCACAAATTTTCTCAATTTATGGGTAAATTTCATACAATGTTGGCCAAATTTGAGATTTCTACTTACAATAATTTGCACGGAGCATCCTTGCAGCTCGTACGTGGTTTGCCTGAAGATGTCCATTGAGTCAATCAGGAATTGCCAAACAGCTTTTGCCCAGCATATTGTCCTCATCAGTTGCATAATGGCAATCTGTTCCACAATATACCACGGCAACGTGCATTTACTGCCAGACAAGAAAAGCGTGGCCGACATGTATAGGATGACTAATGTGGTAAAGTCTTGAGCTGCAAGTCTATTTATGTCTCTTATAATTTCATTTATAGACAATTGCTGCTCAGATTGTTCATCCGGTGTCACATCTAATATATCCCTCTTCCTTCTCTTGACAAGAAGATCATCCAAAGCATCTTCAATAGATACTTTTGTGATCTTCTTTATATTGGGGAAAAAATATTTTATAACCCCTCTATCTTTCATCGTACATGTCTTATTCATAACAAAATCTGCCCCATTGACAGGTAGACCAAAAGTTAGGGAAACATCCTCCACTGTTAACTCAATCTCTTTGCCCCCAATTGTAAAGGTCTTTGTATTCCTGTCATACTTGTCTAAAATACGTAGTACGACAACGTTTGATTTTAGAGCCTTTTCAGCACCAAATTCTTCATTGTAGAACGTCATGAAGATTGGGCCAAATGAGGTATTCTTCATCGCCTCTACGAAATCAGCCTGTATGTACTTCTTAAATTTCTTCATTAACTGGCACATTGGTTTTATGCTTGATCTCAGAGGACGAACCCGTATCTGTTGTTTACCTACGTAGGAAGAAAAATTAAACACTTTAGACCAATGATTATTTAAAAATTATAAGGGAATAAAAAGCATATTTGTTTTTTAATAAACTGCGACCTCGGTCGCAGTCATGCATTGCAAAAAAAAAACAACTAGAACCAGGACTACACTGCGACCAAGGTCGCATAAGACTACAGTTCAAACAGAAACAACTGCGACACAAGTTTGATAAAAACATATTATTTAAAATAAACTGCGACCTTGGTGAAGACTTGAGACTATAACTCTTATTTAAACAACTGCGACCCCATGTCGTCAGTATGTAAGAAAAAAAAAGTAAATAATACTGCGACCTACGTCGCATTCGTCTACAAGGAAAGGTAAAAAAAAAAAAAAAAAATTCCAAAGTCGCACAGATCTGAACTGCGACACAGTAAAAATAGAAGTAAATAATAAAAACTTTCAAAAAATAGGACCTTTATCGTCTCAAGTTTGAAAATCTCTTTCTTAATTGCGACCATGGTTCCAATATTTAAAAAAAAGTAAAAAAACGTGCGACTTCAGAAATAAATCTTGAAAAAATTTAAAACTATTAAAATACACAAACCCTAAAATTTTTGAAAATATCATTTTTGTAGTACCTTTTTCGACGGATGATTTCTTAGGCGCCATCAGTTGCAAATATGTTTTTTAAAAAACGGATCAAATTTTTGAAGGAAAAGAACTAATTGGATCAGAACCGCCGGTTGAAGTTTTAGAGCTGTAAATTTTTTTGGAAGACAATTTTTTTACAATAAGGTAAAAGGTTGTGAGGGAGGGTATTTTCGGAAAATACAATGTTGAGGTGACTTGCATTTAATTGGGCGGGATTTTACAGGATTTTGTCCGCCAAATTTTTTTACAGATGTGGGGCGGTGATGTTGCCACGCCCGCAGGCTGAGAAAACTCTCTCAGCCTGCAGGCTGAGGTACAGTAAGCCCATATATATATATATATATATATATATATATATATATATATATATATATATATATATATATATATATATATAATATATATATATATATATATATATGAGTGATATCTGTATAAAGTCTATTATCCTTTGAAAATACTAGCAGTGGCCCATATCATTCTTGCAACATATTTGTGGAGGTAGCACAGACCATTAATATTTCAAAGTGTAAATTGTTGGGTTGAGTGAACACAATCAAGGAAAAGCTAGAATTTATTTTTTGGTGTATACTTTAACCTATTTGTTTAGTCTCACTTAAGATGAGATATGGGAAGGAAAGGTGTTTAAATACCAATTATTTCTCATCCTATTGTTATGAATTAAATGATTTAGGTCGAGTACACCGCCCATGTGCGCGCGCCACACTGCTCGCCTTGTCACGCTGGGGCGCACGCACGAGCGAGTTTATTTTTTATTTCTTTCTCGTTTTAATATTTGACTGATTCAACCCATTTATTGACATTTACTGCCGACCATTACAGAGATTTATTTCAAATCTCCAGATCCGGGGAACGTGGGCATTTTTCACCCAACACCCGCAGATCCGGATAAAGTTGTTGGACCGAGAGAGCTATTCATACTATAAATAAACCCCCCCTCTTTCCCAAAGACAACAGACAACCAACTCCCTATTTTTCCTTTTGAGTTTTTCTGCTGCAATAATCTGCTAGCGTGAAGAGCTCAATTCTTGTTCTTTTGAAAATAAATTTTTATTTTATTCTCAATGGGCGATCGTTCTTCATCTGAGCAGGAGACCCGCGCACACACTCAGCCCGAATGCTGGTTTATTCTTGAAGATATTTTACCGCTCGTTCACATTCCAATTCAACGCCCAAACGATAAGGCGAGTATTTGTCTTCTAGGAGAGTGACTAGTATGACTGCTCTCTTACAGGCCAACTCTTTTGCACTTGTTATTTATTTATTTTTATTGTTTATTGCAGTATATTTGTTTTATTTTATTGCCTGTTTAAGCTTTAAACTTTAGTAAGCTAAAAATATCTTTAAAAAAAAGAAATTATGATATAAGAACAACATAAACATCTTCCCTTCAGTCAATTTGTGATTCTATAGGACCTTATCAACTTAAATTGCCCTATGGAGCTAGCTTAGATCTTCTAAAAAAAAGGATGGAGTCAGGTTGGGAGGTATTGAGGTTCAGGTTCAGTCACTAGGAAATAAGCTTACACAGAAGCTACACGACATAAACTATATCAATTTGAACAAGCAAAACATAAGCCTCATTACTAGTAATAGGACAACAACTACAGGAATGAACCTGGAGACTTCCCACAACACAACCCGTCCTTTTACCAGCCAATTGGTGTCAAATGTAGGGGTGTCATCGGATCGGATACGGATCGGATATTATCTCTACCATATTCATATCAACCTTTGGATACGGATACGGATATTGGCGGATGTGAAAAAATGATATCCGTATCCGCCAAAATCGGATATCAGATATAAATCGGATATTAGCGGATCGGATGCGAATACAAATCGGATATGTAAAAAATGGATATGGTTAAAGATAAATTAAATAGAAATACTTATATTACTTTTTATCTCATCTACTACAATATTATTAAATGTGATACATACTATGATATTATTGTGTACATATCAATACATTCATCATATTCATTGTCATTCAACTTCTATAACAATAAATTACACGTCCTCCGGTGCTAAATGCCGATTCGGATGCAATGGTTGATGTCGAAATACTCAAAATATCTTGTGATACTCTTGCAAGAATCGAATACTTTCCACTATTACTTTTTCACCAACTCAAAATATCAAAATTTAATGACTTATTCTATTGAAGAATAGTCTCCTCCATGCCGATATCATTATGAAACACGCAACATTCGGATATCGGATCGGATACGAATAAGATATTACGTTTACCATATCCGTATCCGCACCTACCTTTCGGATACGGATACGAATACGAATATTGACGGATGTGAAAAAATGATATCCGTATCCGGATTGGAGGCGGATTCGGATGCGGATATCCACAGATAATCCGTATCCGGTGGCACCCCTAGTCAAATGTCAAAACAGAAGTTGCAGAACTATTCACACTGGATTAGGTATTGCATGCACTTGAAAACACAGCAGAAAATATAATATATTGTAGCCTCCTAGGAAATTCAAGGACATTAACAGATAATGTTTCGAAGGAAGTAACTTCACTTCTTTACCCCCATTCCTGTTTGCATTAAAAATAAATCAACACACACACACACACACACACACACACACACACACTTGGTAATGTCCAAGTCAAAGAATCTTTCCTTCTTGGGCATCTGCTATGTGACCCGCTTTCGCTTGACATCAAAAGACCTTCCCCCTCTTCGGCAACCTCCAGCATGGTGACCTGGGTTGTGTACAGAAATCATAAGAACTAAAGCATTTTAGAAATATAGCTAATGAAAGAAGTTCTGGTAAATTGGCACAAAAAGATAAAAATGAGAGCAGCACTTTTTTTTGTTTGGGTGTCTTGAGTAAAGATAGTAAATTGAAATTGGTGAGTATTTAAGTTTAAACATGGTAACTTAACATAAGATGCTAAATTATCCAAATAGTTGATATCCTGGTTTTCCTGTTTCCAATCTCAGAGCTCCAGAACTAGTTCAACCAAGAACCTACATGAAAATGAAACCTGGAGCTTGATCAATCATAAAATGTTCAAAATAATAAAATAAATGATGCATTAAACTACTTCATGATAAAATCAACAGAGATTTTGGGTTGTTTTCTTAGTAGAATACCATTCACTCCATCTTCTTGAGCACAAAATGGACTCCAAATTCGTTTTCGGTTATTCCATGAAAACATATACCAAAGCAACACAAGCAAGCAAGTACCATGGGATGATGGAAAATATACATGCATTTCTTTTTGAGGCATACTCGAGAAAAGAAACAAGTACAAAGAACCATCTCCTTAACTTTAAAGAATGAAATTTTTGGCACAGGTGAAACAAAATGATGGAAAATATACATGCACTTTTTGAGGCATACTCGAGAAAAGAAACAAGTACAAAGAACCATCTCCTTAACTTTAAAGAATGAAATTTTTGGCACAGGTGAAACAAACTGGAAAAAGAGACAGAGAAATATGGAATGCAAATCATGCCAAATAAATTCATACTTCCATCCCAAATTAGAAATTACAAGGTTCGAACCCCAAAAGTTCAACCTGCAAAGTTGACATGCTCGCGTTCAATGACTTCATTCGAGCAGATACCCTGATAAAAGACACCAAAGAGCAAGAATTCCTTAAGGTGCTGGTTTGCCTGTTTGATTTGAGGTGGAAGCAAATAGAGATATGCAGGTAGGCTGAGGCAGCCACATCTTAAATCTATTTAAAAAAATGGAATGAAAAAACGAGGGTAAAACAAAGTCTAAATTAGAAAATGAACTCTATGTTCAACAATAACAAAGTCTTTATCCCAAATTTTGTGTCACCTATGTGAATCCTTTCTTCAACTCACCTCTGTTCGTAGCCATCTCTTTGATTATATTAACAACTAATCATATCCTATCTTAAGGTGCCTCCAGATGTTAACGACTAATCATATACAAATGACCAAATACTGTTAACTCACAATGCATAATAATTAGTAAATATACCAGGGATCAATATATAAATGCAAAAGGGAATCATAAACATGGGCATTCTGGTTAGGGATCTGACAATTCCAGCACAGTAAATATTTTTCTTAAAAAGACTTTGGAGTTCTGGTACTGAACTATCGGTTTAGGAGTTAGGAATCTGACTTTCAATATAATAATTGTGTTTTGAGCAACTCTGAATTTGACTGTAAAAGGTTAGAAAAGAACTGTCAAAGGAAAGGAACTAGTGTCATCGGATCCCTAGCATGGAACTATAATATACCAAAACAAATCCAAAAGTAGGAGGATATCCTCCCCAAAATCATACCCTAAGCTTAAAAGGTTGGATAATACATTGATGGACCCCTCAGCCAGCACTACTAATACTGTCTGCTGTTTTCACTGATGGATTTGTCAAAAAGCTAGCAGTACCCATTGCTATCTTGATACAGTGCTTCCCTTTAGTTTTATCCCTGCCCAAATGACTGGTTTTAGCACCCTTTGAAATATGACAATAAGTGTAACATGAATTAATTTTATAACTTGAGTTGTTAAAATCACAATCCAGCCATTTAAACCCGTTAGAATCAATTATAGGACAAAAATCTAATATTTTATCAAATGATCAAACCCAAACCACAATTCACTACCAGATGAAGATTTCCAATTGGAAACCTGTATCACTCTTTAAAAAGTGAAATCAACGTATTCCAGAAAAAGTTAAGAGAAAAGCATGACCAGTGAAAAGTAGTTGTATAATAGATTGAAAAACAAAGCCAGCAGTGCTCCAGTGTAAAGAAATAGGTAAATATATCAGCACTCTCCACTACATGCTATGAATGTATTGTTTCTAACAAAAATCATACACATAATAGGTTTCAAATGGTATAATGTTTTGTTGTGGTTCATTTTTAAGATTAAAATGTGACTAACAATTTAGAGTTTCAAATATCATCAACAAACTCTGGATCAAGAAAAAAACAGAGAAAGGGGGAAAAAAAGTCGAAGCATATTTTCACAGTATATCATTAACATCTTACTAAGATATATAGGTTAACAAAAGTGAATTTAGTTTGAATGAAAAGAAGCTTGAGCAGAACAAAAGGCATACACATGTAGTTTGTATAGTTTAACTGCATCCCACCCTAAAAGCCCTAATGCTACAGTTATAGGCAAACTAATCTAAATTAGTTATACTAATAAATGATGCATGTAGCCTACGACCGCTTTCATTCGCTACTGAAAAAATTGCAGGTTCCTTATGCAGAATCTTCTAAACAGGTAAATGAAATCATTTGATGGAACATAGATATAGATCCACAAGACCAACAAAACTAATCTTAAACCTGGGACCAGCAACGTATTCCAACATATGGAAAGACTGATGTTATTTAAGCGAAGTACCTATCGGAAAACAAATTGTCATTTTACTACATTACTATTTGCAATATGCCTAACCATTCACAAAATACTTGGTGGTGGGGGGTGACCAGAAGAGAAAACCAACAAGGAGTTTATGCAACTGCAATTACTGAACTGGATACAAAAAAAAAAATTCTGACCAAGAAATCACAGTCATTAAACACCAAGACTGCATCCTGTCTAGACGACATTGGCAATTATTGAAAATAATCATTACTATAAACAAATGTATTCTGATTTACTAGTAAAAAAAGATGTTTGCATGCTTAATAAAATTTACGCAAAGTATTCAAAGCATAGTTTAAAATCTCGGTATCAATATTGGTATCGATATCAGCCAATGGTTTTTAATATCAATATCATTCATATCGGCTGTTATATCAGCAATATCAGCAAATGTTATAGGATTAGCATCACACAGTGTACATCAAAGCCCGATACGATATCGCCGATATACATCAGAATAGTATGATATATCCGATATACATCAGAATAGTACAATATTCCCGATATACATCAGAATCAGCCGATACTTGAAATCCGTGATTCAAAGGAAAAAGTCATTTTCCAAAATTACAGACACTAAACTTTTATGGGTGAGCTTACTGACCATTCACAGAGTTAGACAAGATGGCTACTACTTATGTATTACCTAATTGTCCATCATAAGACAAAATGAGGCTGAAAGAAACAGGTAATGAAAAAAGTTTCAGGCCTACCATTACCCTTACCCGAAAACATGTCACATCTATACTGAATCCCCTCAGAATTCAAGTATGAAACGCATCTAACTAATTATGAAACAAATACAAAAACTTGTTAGTAATATAAGAATTAAAATAATATATCGACAACCACATAATTTGAGTCAGGTATTTGAAGGAAAACACAACGTTTCCCTCTGAAATACATGGCCAGCTAATTGGATACAATATCTATTATTTAGTTGGCTTGCTGACCATTCACACAAAGAAGATATGTTGCTAGGCGAATATGTGACTGGCAATTGGCCACAATATGTATTATTAGGTGGCTTGCTGACCATTCACACAAAGAAGATAGGTTGCTAGGCCAATATGTGACAGGCTAATTGGCCACAATTTAACTTGGTGGCTATTATAATAACGCAATTTATTGCATTCCCATATGTAGTAAGTCTTTCAAATTCAAAATCAAGCAATCTGTTGCATGACGAAATGTAGCACGTCATTGCAATTTTCTCTTAAAACTTTTAAAGACTCAAATTGGCCACCGCAAGAGTTACTGGGATTGAAAGGAACTTGAATTTACTAAAATTTTCAGACCCTATGATTACCTTTACCGGAAACCTAAATCCATTTATATGAGACTGCCTTACAATTCAAGCTTTGACACATCTAAATAATTATGAGACAATTACAAAAACTTTTTAGTGCAATAAGAGAAAAAAGAAATTATTGATCAACCAACATAATCTGAGTGAGATATGTGCAGGAAAGCACACAAATGTTTCCCTTTGAAATATCTACACTGCATTAATATAGGTGACCATTCACACAAAAAGAAGATAGCCCACAAGGCTAATATGTGATTGGCTAATTGGCCACCACTTTAACTTAAGTGGTTATTATGACCAAGCAATATATAGCATGCCCATATGTAGCGAGTCTTTCAAATTTAAAACCAAGCAATTTGTTGCATAATGAAATGCAGCACTTCATTGTCTTCAAACTTTTGAAGACTCAAATTGGGCTTGCAAATTTCGATCATAAGACTTATTGAGATTGAAAGGACCTTACAATTACTAATTGTTAGACAACTAGTTATTGGGTTTCAGGTATTGGGTGTTGTTATCTTGTGTAAACCCAAACCCATTTACTTGCTTGCTATATAATAACATGAGACTGAGAGATTATCTATCTCTCTCAGATCTCCTTCCTATCAAACTTGATATTGCGAAACCCTAGGAGGGGGGTGAATAGGGTTTATGAATAAATACTCAGATTTTTCTGGAACAGTGCAAAAATGTGTGGAAACATAGCATGGAAGAACCAGAAAATCGTAAAAGAATCACTGTAACCTGTGTGGAAGAATCTTACTGAAACTGTGCTGCGATTTAAACAGTTAAATGCAGGTATTTACGACAAAAATATAATATATAAAATTATAATAGAGGTCAAAGAAATCCAATTGGCAAACCCAACGATTTTATGGTGGTATGGGCAACCCCTACGTCCACCACCTTAGGGCCTCTTTTCAAGGATTTCTCAATTCACTAAACTTGCTTCCATCAGAAGTTTTTTAGCACAAAAGTCAACTATCTACACTTTGATATTGGACTCTTCACTCTTCCAACCGAAGAGGAACTCTCTTCCACCGAAAGGATCTCACAACAAAAGAAGAATTTTTTGTGTTCTCTTTAAGACAAAATTGACAATAATTTCACACATCACTCAAATATAAACATTCTTTGAGGCTCTAGAGTGAGTTGATGAAGTAATAAATTGGCAGTTTGGCACAATTGTTGAATCACTAAAGGAATTTAAGATTGACATATTGAAAGAAATAAATGAAATTTGTTCTCTGTTATATATCTCTGTATGCATCAGAGATAGCAATTAATGCACGATTAGAAAATTCTGCACACCAAATCACTAGTTGGAATGGGTTTCTTGCAACAGAGAGAGATCCGGGCAAAAATGCAGCCTCTATGAAAGAGAAAGAGAGACAAGGAAAAGGGAAGTGATTTGGCCTTTAAAATAAACCACCCAACAACTATATGTCTCTACCAAAAGTACTCCACAACCAGGTGTCCTAGTCAAACTAAGCAAGTGGACACATGAAAGGAAGAAACCCACATGGGTTGTGAAAAGCTAAAGGACAAGGATTTTGAAATTTGAAAGGTATTATTCTCTCATTATCAGCAAGATTAGTAACAGAAAATTTAGTGGACAACGGACACTTTTCCAGCAACCATTTAGATATAAAAGTGAGGATAAGTTCTGGTAAGCGTGGAAGGAAGGCCTGTGGAAGAAGTGATTTTCAGCATGGAAGGAAGGATCATCAGAAAATCTGAGGAAAATAAAGAAAATTCCAGAAAATGGGAAAAGGCTATAGATAAGCTCTAGGATCAATCTAAAGATAATTTGAAAGATTTAGACTAAAATAATCTTATGTACCAAAGATAACTTCATCAAAACACTTTACATTAAAAATCTAGAGAATATAAAAGTTTTACTCTTGATTTTTGCTCTTTTTGAACTTGGCTCTTGATGCACCTTGATTTGAAACTTGATATCGCTTGTTTTAGATCTTGGAGTCTTGATTTTTGCTCCTTTTGATCTTAGCTCTTGATGTAGCTTGATTTGAAACTTGATGTAGCTTGACTAAGATCTTGGAATCTTGTATCCAACCACCGCCATTTGATTTAGCAATGTGGCTTTTTTTATTCATCCTCCAACACGAGTGTTTTAACCTATCTTGTAAGACACAATTAGTAAATACCATGATTTGTAATAAATTGATTAATTTAATCGTCATCAAAATACTAGGATTCACAATCTCCCCTTTTTTGATGCTGCCAACTTATCAATTTATGAAGAGATAAAAATAAATCAATATGAATAAAGAATCATATATAAAGCATGTTCTTGCAATAAACATGCAAAAAATAAATAAAGTGATCCCCCTGACAAAAAGAATAAAAGCCTATGTACAGTGAGTCAAGCATATATCAACTTCATATATTCACAGTGTTCTAAATATCCCCGATATAACCCTGATATTGCGCCGATATTGCGTTTACGACACCTAGCCGCAATGATTTGGCACATCTAAACCGATATAGCGTTTTTCGTCCAAAATCGCCGATAAATAGGCATGGACCCAATATATCGGCCGCAATTTCAGCGATTTTGGACCCGATATAGCGTTTTACACCCAATTTTTGGGTTAGGTATTTGAGTGATTCGAGTGATGTGACAATGTGCATTTTTGAAGATTCTACACTTGGATAGTGATTATGGATTCATAGGCTTAATGCAAGTTATCGAGTTAAGTATATCTTAAACATATAAGTATGATGTTTTATGTAGATTTATATAATTTATGCATATATTGTCTTATTGAGATGCGATTTAAGACAAGAAGATATGTATATTACAGTCCGATTTGACATCCGATTTTTGAAAATATCCTCGATATATCCCCATCTCTGATAAATTTTTCCGGCCGATGTAGCCGCTGTGGCCGCCATTTAGAACACTGTATATTCATCTATCTCCCCCTTTGGAATCATCAAAAAGAAGTGGAAGGAATAAATCCACACAACAACCATAAAGGAATAATGTAGCATAAAACAGGATTCATAAAGCTAAACATAAAAAACAGAAGGAAAAAAACAGTACCTGACAATATCCACATCAAAAACTCCATAAAAAGTTTTGAAAAAACCAAAGAAAGAAAGGGATGCATAAAAGTGCAACACTTAATCATCAATTTTGACAGAAATCTTCACTGAGAATTCCAACATCCATTAGTCTGTAGAAGGATAGGAATCAGGTAAAATATATAAGATAGAAAAGGATGTCTAGAATAGTGACAGAAGACTGTGGAAGATCTGAAGGTGTGGAAGAAGGGTTCTACCAGGGTCAGTGTGCTGGACCAGACTTAGAGGAATCTCCTTTACTGAAAGATCCAGTGGCTCTCCTGCTAGTTCCTCTGGTGACTGGAGGTGTCACCTCTCTAATCTTATCTTCTGAAGTGTCTTCTTTCTCATTTTCTTTTTCTTCTTCTTCTACCAATACCCTCTTGGCTTTCCCTTTTGCCTTCTGTAGCTCATCTTTCTCTTGAAGCTCAACTTCTTTATACATTACGGCACAATGAGTAAACAAGGCCTTCAAATTCATTTTTATTTCACACAATTCTCTTTTGACCTCTTTGCCTAATGAGCTCACTGACTTCTTCACTTTCAAGAGACCGGGTTCAAGCTTCTTTAACCTTGAATTTACATTTGACTCACTTAAGAGATAATTTATAATCTGAATGGATGGGCATGCAAATAAATATAACAGAATTTGAATGGATGGCCAAGGATTTAAAAAGATTAAGCAAAAGAAATTCATGGACCAAAAGTAATTCAAGATAATGCATAATGCAACTAAAACTAAATAGCATGGTATCAGTTACCGCGTAACAGTGTGAAAACATTCAAACGGAAGACACATCCATGTAATTCACCCAAGAAAGATAATACAGCATAATATTTGAATGAAACCAAACAAAGAGCATATTGCGATGAATTCTTTGTATTCTAGAAAGAGCAAATTTGTGATAAGTTCATCAACTGTCTTAGATTCTTCTATCAACTTCATTAATTGTTGAACTAGATATATATAGATAAAAAACAGTAGATCTTGAACCTTGCTTTATAGTTTAAGTTCCCAATAAATGGGAAATTTAACTAGAAATAACAGCATAGAAATAAATTCTGCAATCATCCATCAGAAGTAATCATAGATTAGTTATTTATTGAGACTCAGTATTAAAGTGAACTCGATAAGTCATATTTATCATAAATGCAAAGAAAAGCATATAATGTTTGTTCAAGAAAAGGAACTTATTAATAAACAAAAGACACTTACCTGTCTTTGTAGCTATTCTCTTGCTTTTCCTCCTTTCTAGAATATCAATAACGCTTGAATTGACAAAGTCTCATCGCTTTCAGCACATCACACAAGCCCTTAACGCAGAGTTGACATCCATATAAGAGGCTGGAGAATTGCTATGTGAATTCTGGATATATGCACAGAAAGGCTGGTCACATACTTAAAGCAATCCAAACTTCTGTTCATCAGATATACGTTTAGAAAGCACCAGTCCAAGCACACACTACATTCTCTCTCTCGACTCTGTCTCAATGCTTCACGAGGTTTGTCATTTCGCTGGCACATTTTAGTATGTTCCTCTCTTTCATCAGGCCGATACGGGTGTAAGCAAAACTTTCCAACAACAACTAAGCTATTTGTCCCAAGTATTTGGTGTAGGCTACATGAACCAAAAGAAAATTACGCCGGATCGAGCACATGGATCAGCTTTCTCCACTCATTCCTATCGAGCAATATGCCTTCACTAAAACCTTTAGCCTCTATATCTTGTCGTATTACCTCCATCCATGTTTTCGTCAGTCTCCCTTGCGCTCTTTTAACTTGCCTTAATTTGATACACTCTACTCGTCGGACCGGCGCATCTGTAGGTCTACGTCGCACATGAACAAACCATCGTAGGCGATTTTCTCTCATCTTCTCTTCTATAAAGGTTACGCCTATCTTAGTACGAATATTCTCATTTCTCACATTATCTCTCCTCATATTATCACACATCCAACGAAGCACGCGCATCTCTGCTATACTCATCTTCTAGGCATGATATCTCTTTATAGCCTAACATTCTGTGTCATATAACAAAGCTGGCTTAATAGCAATCGATAAAACTTTTCTTTCAGCCATAACGGAATATTACGATCATATAAAACTCCTGTAGCGCTCCTCTATTTCAACCAACCGGCTTGGATCCTATGGTTGACATCACTATTGATCTCCCCATCCTTTTGGATAATAAAATCTAAGTACTTAAAATGACTGCTGATAGGTATTTCTTGACCACCTAGATCATAATGCTATAATCTCGGATTCCCTGTTTACTGAATTTATACTCCATATATTCTGTTTTGGTCCTACTTAATCTAAAACCTCGAGATTCTAGAGTTTGCCTCCATAACTCCAATTTGCATTTACCCCAGCTCTCGTTTCATCGAATAGGAAAATATCATCAGCAAATAGCATACACCACGGTATCTCATCCTGAATAGCTCTAGTAAGCACATCCATCACTATGGCAAATAAGAATGGACTCAACACAGATCCTTGATGCAATCCAATTGTGATAGAAAAATCACTTGTTATGCCTCCACATGTTCTGACATTTGCCACTTGTAAGCAAAACTTTCCACAGAATATAAATCTGCATGAATGCGAGACACCTCTCTCCATGAGAACATCAACCAGAAGCAGCAAATGAACACATTGGTTGGTCAGCCTGAGCGACAGATGCAAGATAATGCCAGGCATATTGTCTCGAAGAGTATGAGCATCATGCTTTCACGTCCAAGAAGATTCACTAGGAGGGCATAGAGTTCTACTCAAAGCCGATTGCTATGCCGGACTGCTAAAAGCTGGTTTGAGCTCTCTACTCAAAGAAACACTAGAAGCATGAGATACTAGAACATAAATGATGCTATAAGGGTGAGAATTGGATGATTATGAAGCAGAATGTCTGATATTGAGAAACTTTGACATGTTCACCTTTACAGGCTATCACAACAGCATACCCTTAATGATAAAAGGTGTAATTCTGTAACAATATCAAGAGTTATAGAGCAAGGATTTAGAGTAGAGGATAGGTAAATAGAACTTAACAATGTTACATTGTTGGCCTCGTCTCTCGAATCATGTGAAAACTCAATGTTCCCCTTTACAGGCATATTCCATGTGCAAAGAACTCGCACAGAACCCTGGAAGAGTTGGCAAGAATATATGAGTAACATAAGCAATACAACATCATAAAAAAGTGAGGCAATTAGGCAGCACCAGAAAAGGATACATTTGACGGATATTGATGAATAACTTACACCAAGGGGAATAATCCGGAATCTGATTTTACTTGCTACGCAGTATGCAAGATCTTTGATAGTTTACAACTTTCACATCAGAAAGAAACATCTTTTATTGGCAAGTTATTATGTATAAAGCAAAGGGAGCTTGGTGCAATGATAAAGGGGAAATGAGGATTCAAGAGACCCAGGGGTTCGTGGACCTCCCAGTAGGATATGGGTATCACTTAAAAGAAATATATAGATTGAATAGATATCCAACCTATGAACAGACAAAACCTGTGTGTGTGTACTTACATGTGTATGTATGTGCATGTAATTGACATCTAAGTCATGATTCATAAAACAACATCACTGTGCCCCCATCAGCAAACCTTGAAACTTGCCCCCACCACCAAATCTTTGAAAACTTGGTACAGGAAATTGTTTCTGAAAAAACTGATAGAAAGAAGAGCGAAGAGAATGATCTGATGTTGTAAAGAGGTATACTTGCCTGCAGACAAGTGATCATATCTGCAAATGATATGGTTGCAGGACCTTCGTAGCTAGGCATGCTTCTGTGACAGACTGATGTAGTTGTACAACCGTCAATAAATCTCTAGAGTAAGATATATCCCAAAGGACATCTGCAGTCATTCTTCGCACTTGATCATTCTTTTAGCCCATTCAAGGGGAAGATATGCAAAAGAAATGATCAGCAAGTATCATCCCTCAGCTTCACTTAATTTCCTAAGGACTTCACATGGAAGATTCATGGTCAACATAGCATGTGTTTTGAGAACTGATGCAGCAGTTCTTTTCCTGCATGATAGAAAACATTTCAGAGAATGCATTGGCATGTCCCTCCCCAAGTACACCTTCAAGTAGAATCTTCCACGCAATCTCATCAAAATTATAGCCCCTCTCAAGTGATTCACGAAACACAGACTTAGCCTTCTCAAAGTATCGTAGAAACCGGTATGATTCCAGATGGGGTATATAACCACATTCCACCATGGAATTCATATGTGATGCTGCCTCTGAGTACAAACTTAGTTTGCAGCAACAACTAATCAGAGAGGTGTAGATATCTTTGTTGGGAGGTAGACCTCCTTCTTTCATCCTAGACAACAACCATTTAGCTTCTTCCCACCTTTCCACTCTGCAAAATCCCGAGATTAGGGCATTGTAAGTAAAGACATTAGGAGGGCAATTGTTTTGGTTCATTTCTTCCAAAAACTCAACAACGGAAACTATTTCTACCAAATAAAACCACTAACAGATTGCTTCCTTTTAAAGATATGCCTGAGTAAAATGGAGTAAGTCGAATAATTGGGCTCACATGCATCATCAATCATTTGCTTGAGGACAGAAAAGGCTCGATCTATATATCCCATATTACCATAACCATCAATTAAAGTGTTATAGGTCACATAATCTGGGAGGATCCCTTCTTTTTTCATTCTAATCATCATGTTTTCTGCCTCATCCATGCTTCCTTCACTGCAATAGGCTTGGATGAACACAGTGTAAGTGACTGCAGTTGGTTTATGCCCTAAAGAAACCATTTCATTGAATACCCTCTTAGCATATGCAAAATCTCCTTTCTTTAAAATATCATCAATAAGAACTGTATACATGACAGTAGTGGCCTTTCCTCGCTTTTTGGACATGTCCAGGAGGGACAATGATCCCTGCAATTTCTTTTGTCTAATTAAGTTATCCATCAAAACACTGTAAGTGTAAGAATCTGGTATGAAGCCCTTTGAAACCATTTTCTCCAAAAATGAATGAGCAACATCAGTCTTTCCTGCTTTGAGTAACCATCAATCAGTGCAGTATACATTACCTCATTTGGCTTTATTTCCGTTACAACAAGAGAGTCAAACAGCAATTGAGCTTCTTCAATTCTACCACTTTTGCACAGGGAATCTATAAAGACAGAATACGTCTGTTGATAACAACCAAATCATTAGCTTCCATCGCATCAAGCAGTCGGAATGCACTATGTATATGACCCTCCTTGCACTGCCCTTGGATTAATTGGGTGTATGTAACAAGATTCGGAGATAGTCCACTCTCGAGCATTTTCCTCAGCAAAGACATTGCTTTATAAACCTTCTTCTCCCTACAAAACCCATATATCAGCTCATTATAAGTCCAGGCATTCGGATGGCACCCATTCGACTCCATCAATTCGACAATCCCCAATGCATCACCAACCTTTCCCTTCTTACAAAACCCATCAATCAGAGCTGTGTAGGTGGCCACGCTAGGAACCAAACCTTTCTTGAAAACCTCATTAAATATTCTTTTTGCATCATCCAGCCTATTCCCTTTACACAGACAATCAATCATGACTGTATAAGTCCAAGCATCTGGTTTGCACCCATTCAGTTCCATCCATTTCAAAACCGGAATGCATTATTAATTTTCCCTCGCTTGCAATACACATGGACCAAGGCAGTATAAGAAAAGACATTGAGAACTAAACCCTTCTTAACAATCCCACTCAACATGGCTTCCGCGTCCCTGGTCCTGTTCTCCTTGCAAAGGCAATGGATCACTGTAGCATGAATCCAACTATCCGGCACCCCACCATTCAACTCCATCAAGTCCATGACCCTGAAGGCGGCCTCAACCTGACCTTGTTTACAGTACCCATTAATCAAAGCATTAAAAGTTACCACATTAGGTGCCAAGCCTCTCTGAGAGATCTCATTTAACAGTTGCTCAGCTTCCCCAAGCTTACCTTCCTTAGAAAAATTGTCAATCATCACCGTATAAGTATGAACATTGGGTTGACACCGGTCATCAGCCGTCATCCTAGCAAACAACACAGGCCGATCACCTGACCATTCTCCAGCAGCCCGTGAATGAGAATAGTGTAAGAAAACTCATTCCTCCGACAGCCCATCTCGACCATGTTGACAAAAACCCAACAAGCCCTATCAAATTTCCGAACTTTACAGTACCCCAGAATCAAAGAATTGCAGGCAACGTATCCAGACTAAGCCCCAGCCTCGTCAGCCATCTCAAATACTTCCTCACCTTAACCAAAACTCCACCATCACACAATACACCTTCATCAACGTGTTACAAGTTACAAAGTCCGGCAAAATCCCATCTTTAACCATCCAACAACAGATATTCCTCATTTCATGAACCATTTTATACTTCGCAAGAGACATCAACAGCAAATTGAAAACTTTAACATCCGGTCTGAACACCAATGAACTTACCGACCGAACAGGACCCAGAGCAAGCATCAATTCCTCTCCGAAGCTGCAAGATTTGACCATCCTGAAGATGAGACTGCCGACCCCAGGCTGGGGCTCGGAATCGAGGAGACGGTTGAGAAGGGTGGCGTAGGATTGGACGGAATGGGAAAAGTCTAGCCTTTGCGCGACCCATTGGAAGAAACTCTTGGCGGTTTGGGGGTCTAGGGCTGGAGATTGGAGGAGGCTGGAGACGTGATCTGGGGTGAGAAAAGGGGAGAGTTTCTTCAGAGAGCGGGCCCGGTGCCAATTTGGGCGGGAGAGGATTGAGGCGAGGTGGGAGGCGTTGGAGGGATCTAGGGCTGGGGGTTTGGGAGGAGGGGAGGCGACGGGGGCGACGACGAGCGTGAGATGCTTCGCGGGCCATCTTCGTCTTCTTATGGTGGACTAGGGTTTAGGGTTTAGGGTTTTAGGGATGACAGATGTTTGTGGCCCGGCCATGGTCCAAACCTTGCGGTTCAGGACTGGGAATTGTTTGGGTAACAAGAAAATGGCCATGTTACAAATAAAACTAGT
Source organism: Agave tequilana (assembly GCA_038442645.1). Classification (NCBI taxonomy): domain Eukaryota; kingdom Viridiplantae; phylum Streptophyta; class Magnoliopsida; order Asparagales; family Asparagaceae; genus Agave; species Agave tequilana. The sequence continues at coordinate 237,175 of JAVJIF010004831.1, read as the reverse complement.
TTTCCATGGTGTGAAACGACGACGGTGAGAGAGGAAGAGTAAAAGAGAGGCGTGGCGGTCTCAAGAAGAGGACCAGTAGGGGGAAGAAGGGGAGGAATAAGGAAGAGGAAAGGGAAAGCGGGCTCGGACGGAGAGGGAGGAAAGGGGAGGGAGAGGGGGAGAGGGAGAACGGAAGAGAGAGGAGGAAAGCGCGCTAAAGAGAGAGAGAAAGAGGAGACAGGTAGACAAATATAATTTTTAAAAAAGTCACAGGAGAAACTCTCCCTGATTACTAGTATACCACATTTGCGGTGAAAAACTGACTGAATTTCACCGGCGAAGAAGAGGAGGAAGAAGGAGGAGCGAGAAGAGGAAATAGGGCGGAGGAGGGAGGAGGAGGAGGCTACGGGGAGGAGAGATGAGTGTTGGTGCTCTCTTTGTAGATGAAGATGGACGGACAAAGTTTCTATATGAGGCACAGAAAAAATCTCCTTTCGGTTGGTTTTGACTGGTTTAGAATTTTGCTCCTTTTGTAGATAAAAATATTTTGTACTGAATTTTTTACTGATAAATACATAAAGATTTTTTTTTGTTATAGATAAATATCCTAAAATTAATCCTTGAGACCCACTGGCGCTGGGGGCATGGGTTGGGCCGGAGGTTGGGAGACTTTGGCAATGGTTCGTCTTTGAGTATATAAACCTTTACTGCTTGAGGTGTGGGAGATTGGGTCGCTTTCTTGATCGGTGCTCAGCCCTTCGTGATGACTCATGTTGATGCACAAGTCTTCAAGTCATGGCTCACGCTTGGTGCCCTCCGCAATCATCTGAGAGAAGGAAACTGAGTCAAACCTAACTCAGAGTGGGTCTAACCTCGAGTCGTGTTGTTGAGTCAAACGTACCCCCACTGCTGCAATGCATGTTGCACTGTCTGACAAATACAATGCTCCCTTGCGTCCCCCAAATGCAGACACGTGGATTAAGGTTATGGCCAAGGGGGAAAGGAAACTTGGGCAGCGCGTACTGGGCTCGAAGTTGCAGGTGGCTCTTGTTTTTGCAACCCTGGCACCTGACGATGGGAGTGGTTGTCCCAACGTGGGGATTGAGGCGCAACCTTCTACTGAGACAACAGTTGTTTGTGCTGACGTGGCAGAGGACCCCATCATCAAGTCGCTCTCCTTCAAGGATCCATCACGATCAATTTTGGGAAGCCCATTGAGGTTGTTAATTTTAATGATGTCGCGGGCCTTCTCTCTTCAGGCCCTGTGACCCAGTTTAAAAGAAAGAAATTGAGGCCTGCTCTTAGTCCTACTTCTAGCAGCCCACCTAGCCTGACCCGTTCACTAGTGGACTTGGGGCTTGCCTCTAAGGCTAAGGCACTTTCAAATGTTATCTCCCTTATGTTAATTTTGAAGCTGCTAGTCTACCCCCTCGTGATCCTTTGTCCCCCTTCCTCCTTACCCCCCTCGTCTTCCTTACCTCATTCTCATGTGAGCGCCCTCTCCAGTGTGCTGAGGGTAGCCTTGCTTGTCTCATCGGTGTTACAGAGGTGGGAGAAGAAAAACATCGCCTCGTGCTAATGATGGTAGGATGGCGGAGACGCTGGGGCGTGTGCAGGCCTGGTGCTCGTCGTGGCCACAATGAATAGGTTGACTTTCTAGGGGGTTGAGCCACTGGAGAGAGGTTAGGAAAAGAAACAATACCGCTCCCATGTTCTTATAGAGGAGACTGATGTTGTGGTGGTTAGTTCTACCTCTGGTTGTTCGCAAATGGTGTGTGCAAATAAGGTGTTTTGAGGAATGTTTGTTGATACTCCTTTTTGACTATTTCACAGCACATGATTCTCTTTCACTCGATTTCACCCCAGAGCCACTTAAACTCAGTCTTTTTCATCAAACACATCATTCTCTCATTTTCTAGGTTTTTCTTCTTTTTATATAATTTTCCATATTTGCTTAGGCCCGGGGGTATTTTGGTTATTTCAAAATCATCTAATCTAGTTCTTTGACCACAAGCTATTTTGTTTGATTGTTCTCTTCATAAACTTTCTGACGCATCTTAAATCATTTAAATCCGACTTTGTTTGTGAAAGTTATGAATTAAACAAGTTTAGTGGCATGATTGTAATTTCAATTTTCTGAAATCTTTCTCAATTTTTTATGAATCTGGCCCGAGGGGTGTCACGGCGGATTCTTTTGACTTCGAACCACTCAAACCCGCGCGACACTTAGCTCACTCTTTCCCGTTAGAAGCGAAGCTAAGTCAGCCTAACCCTCACACTCACTCAAGAAAGAGAGAGAACACTTGACAGAAGAAGTGGAAGCTTGTATTGCTTATGCTTTCCTTATTGTTTTCAAATGAGGACCCTTGACCCCTATTTATAGGCAAGGGCTTGTACAAGAACTCTCTAGATTTGGAGGCTTTTAGAATATCTAAAAGCTCCCATACATTCATGCTTTAAATATCTTCCTCTAGAATCCTCTATGGAATCTTTTATGAAATATTCTTCTTTACATGATATTACAATATTGTCCTAGAACACTCTGGAACTTCCTATAGTATTCCACCACATAGGATGAGCCCTATTGAGCCCAAGATGAGTCCAAGTGCACCAAATGGAGCGGTTCGTGACATTCTCCCCCACCTATCTGAGCGATGCCCTCATCGCTGAGCTTTCTCCTGATGAAACTTCTCGATCAAGTCCTGAAACTGCCAAAGAGCTCATGTCGGTTCCCAACTGCTCTCGCTATCAGGCAATCCTTCCACTTCACAAAGTATTCCAACCTCGGATGGTTGTTTGCTTCACGAACCGTCCTGTTCGCTATGATCTCCTTAGCTTCCTTGTCGAATTCCATGCGAATTCCTGCTGGTGCTCAACTGGAGTTCCCACTATTCGGATCTTTCGTGTCCTTATGGTAAGGCTTTAACATACTCACATGAAAGACCGGATGATACTTCACCGTTAGGGGAAGTTGTACCCTATAAGCTACATTCCCCACTCTTTTCTCAATAGGAAATGGACCTTCATACTTCCTTATCAAGCTCTTGTGTCCCTTGTGCCGACCCAAAGTAGAAAGCCTGACAAGGACCAGGTCACCAACCTAATATTCTATATGCCTCCTCTTCTTGTCAGCCCATTTCTTCATCCTCTTGGCTGCCTTGCTTAGACACGAACGCGCCAACTCGTTCTGCTCTTGCCACCCCTTAGCAAATTTATAGGCAGCCGGGTTGTTTCCCTTGTAACCTATAGCAATAGAGTTAGGAGTAAGTGGTTGCTGTCCAGTGACGATATCGAACGGACTCTTTCCAGTAGACTCACTCCGTTGTAGGTTGTAGAAGAATTGGGCTATGTCCAGAAGCTTTGCCTAATCTTGCTGGTTGGCACTTACGTAGTAGCTCAGGTAGACCTCCAACAAGCCATTCACCCACTCTGTTTGGCCATCCGTTTGAGGGTGGAAGCTAATGGAGAAGTTCAAATCCGATCCTATAAGCTTGAAGAGCTCCGTCCAGAACCTGCCTGTGAAGTGGCCATCTCGATCACTTACGATCGTCTTAGGCAAACCCAAATACTTTACCACACGCCTCAGGAATAATAGGACTGCTACCTCAGCTAGACATTTGGCTGGGGCTAGAATGAAGCTGCAATACTTTGAGAAGCGATCGACTAGCACCATGATAATGTTGCACCCCTCGGACTTGGGTAAGCCCATGATGAAATCCATAGAGATACTTTTCCAAGGTCGTTCTAGAATTGGTAGTGGTTCCAGCAATCCAGCTGGTACCCTTTACTCCGTCTTGTCTTGTTAGCACACAAGACAAGTCTTCACATAGGCCTCAACATCATCTCTCATGCGAGGCCAATAATAATTTTCTTCTGTGAGAGCTAAAGTACGATGCACACCTGGATGTCCCGTCTACTGGGAGTCACGACACTCCTTGAGAAGCTCCCTCCTCAGGTTCCCGAACAGCGGCATGTACAACTGCCTTCCCTTCGTATAAAGCAGATCTCCTTCTAGCCAGAACCTCCGAGTCTTGCCCTCCTTAGCATACTCCATCATATTCTTGGCTGTAGAGTCGTGAGCCAAGCCTTCTTTGATGCGGTCAAGTAAGGAGCTCTGAGGATGACTCAACATAGCGACAAACTTAGACTTTCGACTTAGTGCATCTGCTACTAAGTTGATTCTTCTTGGCTTGTACTCGAGCACACAATCGAACTCGGCTAGAAAGTCTTGTCATCGCGCCTGCTTGGGAGACAATTTCTTTTGAGTTTGGAAGTAGCTGGTGGCCACATTGTCTGTCTTTACCACGAATCTCGAGCCAAGTAGGTAGTGCCTCCATACTCAAAGACAGTGAACCACAGCTGTCATCTCCTTCTCTTGTACGGTGACCGCCTCTCGGTATCATTAAGTTTTCAACTCTCATAGGCCACAACGTGTCCTTCTTGCATTAACACCCCTCCAATCGCGAAGACACTCACATCGGTGTGCACTTCATATGGCTTGCTGAAGTCGGGTAGTACGAGAATTGGCTCCTCTGTCACCGCTCTCTTCAAGGTCTCGAATGCCCCCTGGCACTTCGAATTCCAATCCCAAACCCGATTCTTCTTTAGCAAGTTGGTGAGTGGAGCAGCTATCACCAAATAGCTCTTAACGAACCTCTGATAGTAGTTTACCAAGCCAAGGAAAGATCGTAGCTCCATCTTGGTGGGAGGTTCCCACTCCAATATAGCCTGGATCTTTGCTTGATCCATCCGAATCTTGCCTCTTCCAATAATGTGGCCGAGAAACATCACTTCCTCCCGTGCGAATGAGCACTTCTCCCTTTCACATAGAGCTTATTACTTCTGAGGGCCTGAAACACTTGCCTCAAGTGCTCCACATGCTCGTCCATGGTTTGGCTATACACCACAATATTATCCAAATAGACCACTACAAAATGGTCCAAGAAAGGCTCCAACACCTTATTCATCAGAGTGCAGAATGTGGTCGGTTCATTGGTGAGATCAAACGGCATAACTAGGAACTCGTACGATCCATACCTGGTCATGCACGTGGTCTTCGATTCATCTCCTTCCACAATCCGCACTTGATAATACCCCGATCGTAAGTCAAGCTTAGTGAAGTATCGTGTTTGACCCAACCTGTCGAACAAGTCCGCTATTAGAGGAATAGGATACTTGTTTTTTATGGTGATCTTGTTTAGCGCTCGGTAATCGATGCAAAGCTGCAATGAACCATCATGCTTTTTCTGAAAGAGCACTGGTGCTCCATAGGGAGCCTTTGATGGACGAATATATCCGGCATCTAACAACTCCTTCAGCTGCTTCCGAAGTTCTTCCAAATTTGGTGGTGCCATGCGAGAGGGACCCATGGCTGGAGGTCGAGTTCCTGACTAGAGCTCGATTTTGTGCTCCACCTCGCTCCTAGGTGGAAGCTTGCTTGGCAGCTTGGCGGGCATAATGTCCTGGTACTTTTCCAAGACGCCTAGGATCTCCTTGGGCACGTCTTCTCCCTGCTTTAAGCCTTCCTACACCTTAATGGTAGTAAGAAACGTCGGCTCATGTCATCAAACTCCCTTGGATATTTACAATGCCGAGAGCATTTTGGATGACACATTCTCCCGCTTGATCGGAACTGTGCACGCCTTCCCCGTAAGGATACACATGGTGTTGGTGTAGGGAACCAATACGGCCTTTACCATGTCTAAGAATTCTAAGCCAAGTGTCGGGGCGGCACTAGCACTCAAAAATGTGTGTTTTATGAAATCAGTGAAAAAGCGCGTTTGTGCTAATGTTCCCTCGATACTTCCGTTATAGCATTGGCTCAACGGGTCGAATCCACAGGGACGGGAGGCCATAGAAGCATTAACAATCTTTATTCACGTCGGTTGTTAACAGTTCTTCTTTGTTTAAAGAATTATAAAAGGAAAAGGAAAGAAAAGAAATGGAAAGCAAGCATATGGTAGGTGGAGAAGGTGATGAAAGTGGCGATGTGAAAATAAAAGAGAAGTGGTTTGGAAAACAAAATAGAAAAGAAGATGAAACAAAGGTGAACTAAGAAGATGGTGAAAACATCAAAGGGAAATTGATAAAAGGTTTTGAAAATGATTATTAAAATAAGATAAAAGAAAACTCATAGCTACTAACTATCAATTGCTCCACTAACCATGCTAACCTCTTACTGATAGTTGCCTCACATGGATCCTCGGCCATCACTAGTCCTTGGCTTCAAGAGACGATACAAAGCATGGCTCATAAGATTGTTCTTCTACATTCAAACAACACATCATACCACAAACAAGTTGCAAGCTACTGTTAATTCATCAAAACCGGTTAGAAGTGAGCATGAAATAAAGAAGACATTGCAAGTTAGCAAGTTAGTAGGCTAGTTGTTAGAAATGTTAGGATGTTAGAATCCATCATCATGAGCCATTTATGGCTCTTGCAAGAGCAAGGCCTTGTAGAAGCTATTAGATTCATGTGGATTATCAAGTAAGTAGTTAGATGGTTAGTGGTTAGTAGTTAGATTATCATGAGAAGAAAAGTTAGCAAAACATTATGTAGAAGACGGAGAAGATTACAATGGAGAAGAAAGGAGGTACCTTTACATAGATTGTCACCATCTATTACATCAATCCCTCTCTATCTCTCTCTGAATCTCTCAGCCCTACTATAAGATCTAAAAACGAAATACAAATGCAAAATATAAGAAATGAAGAACACCTACCTATACTACACTAAAACATAGAAACCCTAGCCTAAAATTAAAAAATTGCTTCATTCTGGACCTCTGCAGGGGTTTATATAGGCGAAGGAGGCTTCTGGAAGACGAGACGGGGCCACGCGTCGAAAATCGACGCGTGACCCCACCAAATTGCCGCGGAATCTGGGCATTTGCCGCGGAATCTCGGCAAAACCAGGGACTTAGGTCCCTGGTTTTGGTGCGGGGATGGCAGCGCTTCGAGGACCTTCTTGGTATATTCAGTTTTGGGTATATTTGGCCGAATCTTCGTCTAACATGTGCAAAAGTCTAGATTCAATGTATCTTCTAGAAATTCCCTTTCTTAGCCTCCAAGTAATGCGGATTTAATTACCCAAAAAATGGGTTTAATTAAGCTCTTATTACTCCTTTGCCCTTAAACTCTTGATTTACCTGCAAGAGAGACCAAAACACGGCTTAGACCGACATTTTATTCATAAATTGGTAGGGAAATGCATAATCGGAGACTAATCACACCCCCATACTTATCTTTTGCTCGTCCTGAGCAAAACAAGAAAAGAAAAACTATACTACAATTGTTATTACACCACTTTCGTAGGCGACGCGATTACACTGAGCGTGTGCAACAAGCTGTTAAACCTCTAGGTTACCCCTAGAGGAGGAGTTTTGTCTCCTGAGGGTTTTCAGCGGATTGCACCTACAAAATTCATAAACAAAGAAGATAAATATTAGTATTTTGAAAACACATTTTGAAAAAGAGACAAGTTTTCAAAATATTTTAGCAAAAATATAAGCGATCTAAGGTCATAAGTCCACCAACAAATTATTCTTCCTTAAACTTAGTCTCTATACAAGATCTTGTCTTCCATTAAAGTAAAAATTCAAAATTGGATTGAATATTTTATCTTTCATAAAACCTAGATAATATGCACTTTGTGATAGTGAAGATTTCTAGGATTTCAACTCTAACCATCAAGCCATTTATTTTTATATATATATTTTTCTTTTTCTATTTTTTTCTTCCCTTAGTTTTCTTAGGCTTTCTAGTTCACCTATGTAGCGAGTCTTTAACCGATGACTCCCAAACCAGACAGTTCTAGGGCACCAGATGAGAAAACATCCCTCGGGTTTAAGGACTCGAGTAAACAAGGCCATAAAACTAAGAGGGATTTATTTGTTTCTTTTGACCACCGTTAGGCGTGAATAATCATGCTTCTTGAGGCATAATTATCCAACTTAATAAGTGATGTTTTATTTATACTATATATATATATTTCTTTTTATTTATTTTTACTTTATGGCATTTTAGGTCTTTATTTCCATCCCAAAAATTGTGTAAGTGTGAAGTGTATACTATCTAAGACAAAAATTCAAGATAAAATTATCTCCCTAATCTTTTATACTTAACCTATAATTTTAAACAAGATCCATTATTTTGACTGGGTTTAAGATGTCATAATTAAGGCTTTCTTAATTTCTAAGATCATCTTAATTTTCTTAAAAATAGATCAAAACTTTGTCTCTTATTTCAAAAAGTTTTTAAAGAAAGAGAAAAATCCTATACAAAAGGGAAGATTTCTAAAAGTATCCTAAAAGAAGTGTAAAAGAAAGAAAATCTAAAAACTCTATGTTAGTAAACCCTCCCCCACACTTATCTCATGCATTATCCTCAATGCATCGTGATGTATGTATGCATGAAACAAATAGAGAGGGAATTTGGACAAGTTTAGATGGGTGTGCTGAAATTGAATCTTGATTTTCAAAATGACAAGAGTCCTGGTCAGATCAATAGAGTTTGGGATAGCTGAATTGGTCAAAGGTTGATAAGATAGAGTTTCCTCGTTCCTATAAATGCTAACCAATTGACTCAATTGTGTTTCCAACCTATTGATAGACTCGACAGAAGATTTTTGAAATTGTAGTGCGGACTCTTACAAGACTTCTATACTCTTTTCTAGATGTGATGTATCTTCAAGTGGTTGTTCTAGAAAAGGAGTATAGGAATCTTGATTTCCAAAATAACAAGAGTCATGGGTCAAATTGATATAGTTAGAGATATTTGGATTGGTCAAAGGTTGAGAAGAGAGAGTTTCTTCATTCTTATAATTGTTGACCATTTTTTTAATTGTGTTTCCAACCTATCAATAGTCTGAGAAGAAGATTTTTGAAATTGTAACGCGGACTCCTGCAAGACTTCTATACTCTTTTCTAGACTTGATTTTCTGCAAGTGGATGCTCTAGAAAGGGAGTATAAGAATCTTAGTTTTAGAAATTTTGTGAAGAATGTGAGTCCAAAATGTTTTGAGATTGAAGCTTGGACTCACACAAGAGTTCCTTACTTGTTTCTAGGGCAGATGGTTATGAGAAGGTGGAATTAAGTAAGACTATTGAGAATATTGTGGTATTGGAGAGGCCAACATTTTCTGAAGTTGTTGCTCGACCTCTTGTAGATTGGCTTCTATACTCTTTTCTAGGTCAGATTTTTCTTCAATGGGAGGTCCAGAAAAAGGAGTATAGGAAGCGAAATTGGGGAATGAATATTGTGTAAATTGTGGACAAGATGGACATGGTGGACAAGGAGGTTGAAAATTTAACTCGGGGGAGGTGAATCCCCATTGACTCTGTGAAGAGTTGAAATTATTTTAAAAATTATAGTTATAAGAATGAAGGTATGGGTTGTATTGATTCGGATAAGGCCAACCCGGTGCATTTGGTTGGTTCTTATTGTAAAAAGCCAGGTTGAAATTATCCGAAATAAATAAGGTCGGTGTGAAATATGAATTCATATTAGGATTGAAAGAATTGTTATTGTTGAATTCCATTTCACAAACAATCACAAAAAAAAAGAAAAATCAAACAACAAATAAAAAGAAAAGAAAAAAAATCAAAATCAAGCCTATATTAAGGTTGACCTAGACCTAGACGACTCCTAACTGGTCGATTACTCAGGGGAGGTTGTTGCTTGAAGCTGACCACAAACTAATCGGCCAAGTAGGGGCAAAATACGGTAGGAGGTATCTGCGCATAAGCAACGGGCCTTAATTACGCCAAACCACGGTATCTTCGAGGCGTAACCTCTTAATCCCCAACCTTAGACACCGATTTCACAAGAGTAAGATTCAAAATAAGTTCCACCCTCAGTCAATCTCTTAATGAGTCCGAGATGTCCCTAGGGGCCAACGTCTATCAATTTTTATTAGGGCTTGGGTTGTGTGAGTGGGGAGGTGATTTTTGGGCTAAGGAAGGGTGATGAAATCCCCACCTTATCTTTTATGGGTTTTGCCCTTAATTTCAATTCGTGCAAGTGTGCAATATAGACAAGAATATAACAAAAAGCGATAAATCACCCACGTGTTTGTCCTATGCTATATGCAATGCCATATGTACACCTCGATTCAGATCATAACAATAGAACAAAATACAGTATATTGGAATTGAATTGACACGTGCCTAAATGCAAATATCTAAGCCGTTTTAAAAGCGTCCAAAATATCATATTTTAGTTTTTTAGTTTATTGCGGTGTTTAGGCAATCAAAGCAAGAAAGTAATAATATAGATCAACTAGCTATTATTATGAACACATCCCAGCACAACAAGATATACAATTATCACAACATGGCCACGTTTCCGTGACAAAAGTCGCGGTTGCGCGGCGTTTCTTTAGAAGCTGGGTCCCTGCTTTTAAGAGCAGGGAGCTACAATGCTAATTGGGGCTCTGCAATATTAATTCCTGTAAATTTTGACCTGCACACTAAAACAGAGAAGAAAATGTTAACAAAAACGTGAAATCAAAACTATTCCCGTTCCCCGGCAATGGCGCCAAAAATTTGATCGGGGCGGCACTAGCACTCAAAAACGTGTGTTTTATGAAATCAGTGAAAAAGCTCGTATGTGCTAATATTCCCTCGATACTTCCGTTATAGCATTAGCTCAACGGGTCGAATCCACAGGGACGGGAGGCCATAGAAGCATTAACAGTCTTTATTCACGTCGGTTGTTAACAGTTCTTCTTTGTTTAAAGAATTATAAAAGGAAAAGAAAAGAAAAGAAATGGAAAGCAAGCATATGGTAGGTAGAGAAGGTGATGAAAGTAGCGCTGTGAAAACAAAAGAGAAGTGATTTGGAAAACAAAATAGAAAAGAAGATGAAACAAAGGTGAACTAAGAAAATGGTGAAAATATTAAAGGGAAAATGATAAAAGAGTTTTGAAAATGATTATTAAACAAGATAAAAGAAAACTCATGGCTACTAACTACCAATTGCTCCACTAACCATGCTAACCTCTTACTGATAGTTGCCTCACACGGATCCTCGGCCATCACTAGTCCTTGGCTTCAAGAGACGATACAAAGCATGGCTCATAAGATTGTTCTTCTACATTCAAACAACACATCATACCACAAACAAGTTGCAAGCTACTGTTAATTCATCAAAACCAGTTAGAAGTGAGCATGAAATAAAGAAGACATTGCAAGTTAGCAAGTTAGTGGGTTAGGTGTTAGAAATGTTAGAATGTTAGAATCCATCATCATGAGCAATCCATGGCTCTTGCAAGAGCAAGGTCATGTAGAGGCTATTAGATTCATGTAGATTATCAAGTAAGTGGTTAGATGGTTAGTGGTTAGTAGTTAGATTGCCATGAGAAGAAAAGTTAGTAAAGCATCATGTAGAAGATGGAGAAGATTACAATGGAGAAGAAAGGAGCTACCTTTACATAGATTGTCATCGTCTATTACATCAATCCCTCTCTCTCTGAATCTCTCAGCCCTACTACAAGATCTAAAAACGAAATACAAATACAAAATACAAGAAATAAAGAACACCTACCTACACTACACTAAAACATAGAAACCCTAACCTAAAATTAAAAAACTGCTTCGTTTTGGACCTCTGCGGGGGTTTATATAGGCAAAGGAGGCTTCTGGAAGACGAGACGGGGCCATGCGTCAAAAATCGATGCGTGACCCCACCAAATTGCCGCGGAATCTCGGCATTTGCCGCGGAATCTCGGCAAAACCAGGGACTTAGGTCCTTGGTTTTGGTGAGGGGATGCGCGGCGCTTCGGGAGCCTTCTTAGTATATTCAGTTTTGGGTATATTCGGTCAAATCTTTATCTAACATGCGCAAAAGTCTGATTCAATGTATCTTCTAGAAATTCCCTATCTTGGCCTCCAAGTAATGCGGATTTAATTACCCAAAAATGGGTTAATTAAGCTCTTATTACTCCTTTACCCTTAAACTCTTGATTTACCTGTAAGAGGGACCAAAATACGGCTTAGATCGACATTTTATTCATAAATCGGTAGGGAAATGCATAATCGGAGACTAATCACCAAGCACCACATCGAAGTCATCCATGGTGACGACTGTCAGGTTCTCCTGACCATGCCACTCCCCTATACTCGCATCCACCTTGTGAGCTACGCTATCGATAGGAGTGGGGCTGGAGTTGACGGCCTTAATGGTGCCTCCTCCCTTAGGGATCTTAAGGCCCAGCTTGCTAGCAACATCAGTTGAAACTAGAAGATGAAAGCACTAGTATCTAAAAAGGCCTTGAAGGTCTTACCAGAGTTATCTCGACGAACATTGTCCCTCGAGGCCTTTCAACCATCTTTGCCTTGATCATATTGAGGAGACGAAGTGAGTGAAGCCTAGTCTACTCCGATTGCTTCTCTTCTTCCCTTTGGACAAGAGCAACGAGATTAGCCCTCTTGGGACAGTCCATGACTTTATGGGGATCTCCACAAAAGTAGCATGTTAACTTCTTCGGACGATCGCTTCCCCCATTGGTGTTGCCGTGAAACTTTCCCTTCTCAAATGTCAGCTTAGGTAGGAATTCTTTAGATGGTTTCTCCTTTTCTCCCCCACCTTTCGTAGGCTTTCCCTTCTTGTCTTTAGATTTGGATGAATCTTCTATCCTCTTGAACTCGATAAGAGACTCAGTCACTTGCATGGCTTGGGCAAGGATTTGAACCCCTCGCCTTTGTAGTTCCATCTTGGCCCACCAAGCGAGGCCATTCATAACAGGAATAGAGAGTCCTCGCCCATGTCGAGGATCTCCAGCAGTAATTCTGAAAATTCTTTCACATAATCACGAATAGAACTTTTCTGAGTAAGGCGTCATAGTTTACCTCGGCCTCGTCCTCAGCATTCTCCAGATAGAATTGCCGCTTAAGATCCGCCTTAAACTCTTCCATGTCTTTATGGAACATGTGCCCTTCTTCATATCTTCACATCGCCTATGCCACCACAACGTAGCGATGTCTTCAAGGAAAAGAGGCACAGCTTGAACTTGGAGGCATCATCTCAAAATCTGGCAGCAGTGAAGTAGACTTTCATACTCCAAAGGAAGTTATCAATCTCCCGACCATTCTGAGACCCCTTATAAGGCTTAGGTTTGAGCACATCTTTAGCCATAAAGGGATGTGACACCATACCTCGAGTTGCTAATACGACATCATGTAGGTCGAACCTCTCCTTTAACTCGGCCAACTGTTTGACGGGAGAATGGGGTTCCTTGTAAAATTTCCTTGAATCGAATGAAAAATTACAATGGATTTACACTCCAATTATAAGAGAGGGAAGATGTTGAGACTTGAATCTCCCCTTTGTTTAATGCTGGGTTCTTCAGGTGGCGGTGGAAAGTGAATCTTGTTTTCCGTTGACCGAGTGAACGTCAAGAACTCTTGGGGATCTTCTCTTTGGATGGTCGATGGAGTGACACAGCTCCGGTTGACCAGGAATCTCAAAGAGATTATAAGCGCAGATTAACTTGTACGTAGCAAGTTGTTTGAAGAGCTGGACTCTTTTTCTTTTTGGTGGAAGTCTCGGAGTCTTTATAGCTCAAAGCCAAGTTCCTCTTCAAAAAGTCTTTTTTCAACCGACTGACCGACCCCTTCTTAATAGCAAGAGGGGTTATTTATAGAAGTTTCAGAGGTGAACGTGCCCCCTAAAAATGCTCCATAATAGGGGTTAACTTTCTTGTTATGTGGGCCGTGATTGACCCCATAACAAGGGTAGTTACAACTGAGACGCAGGCCTCGACTCTCGCGTCTTGGTGCTGTAGTGATGCTGAGACACGGGTTTCGACCCTCGCGCCTTGGTGCTGCAGTGATGCTGAGACGCGGGTTTCGACCCTCGCGCCTTGGTGCTGCAGTGATGCTGAGACGCGGGTTTCGACCCTCGCGCCTTGGTGCTGCAGTAGGGCTGAGACGCGGATTTCGACCCTCGCACCTTGGTGCCGCAGTGGGGCTGAGATCAGAGTGCGTCTGGAGTTCTGCTTTTTGATGACTTGTCTTTTAGTGATTTTTTAAATAGCCTACAGAACCCCCTCCAAAGTTTTCGATATTCCGCAGTTGACTGGGACGGATTTCGAAATACTTTGGACTCTGGTTGAATTCATACTTCTCATGACAATCATTTGAGATGCTCTGAACTTGATCTTGTCTGGAATATGGCCTTCATGAGTGTACTGTGGAACCCTTTGAAGCCGCCAGAAATGATCGTGGCGAGTGTCTAGATACACAGTCTAGACCTCCCCAGTGCTCTGAGCTTATTGTTAGTGTACTTTGAACCATGGGTAAACAGTCATCTGTTTGTACCAGCGTACTGTTGAACTAAATTGCAGAAGTAAGGACTGGATGCAAGTCCTGTAGACGCAGGGGTCATGTTGCTTTTTAAAGACGCAGTTCTTATTTGGAGTGGGGACGCATCATTAGTTATGCTGCAGAGACGCAATTCTTGTAGGGGTGCGTCTTTTGAGATGAAGACCCATCTTCGGGGAGACGCGTCTTTTGGGATGAAGACGCAGCTGTCGCTTTGTGAAGTAGACGCGGCTTCGGCCCAGTTGAAAAGGCGCGATTTTTCTGTTGAATGCGAATCTGTGCTATGAGTGCGTTGCCACGTGTCCAGTAGAGTTGAGGGAACATCTTCTTTTTGGCGCGCAAATTTCGTGCTGCATTAAATACGCTTTCCACGCATCAGGCAGAGATTAGGCGTCGAGCCAAGTGCCGCGTATCTCTGCGAATCACTGTGCCTATAAAAGGTGACAGTCTTTCAAGAGTCATCATTAGACTCTTCTTCTTCGTTTAAACTTCTTAGGGTTAAGAAAACTCGAAGCTTTTTGTTCTCCTTGTTTCTTTCATCCCCAACACCGATTCCACGGTCGCAATGGCACCAAAGGCTAAGCATGCTGCTTCGTCTTCCAAGGCCATCGTTCCTGAGACCCAAATGGGTGGTTCCTCCATACAGGAGACCCCTATTTCAGGTATTACAAAGCATCGGACCTGGTTTCCGCTATTAAAAGGGTTTACAGAGTTCTTTTAACTCTTAAATCCCTTTTGAATGTGAACTGCCAACGCGGGCTCATGCTCGTGTTTGATCTTCAGGTGCGGTTCTTGAGTCGATAGACAAGACGCAGGTTTGATGACCTCTGCATCTTTTATCAGCTTGAGTTCGTGCCTGTTTGTTGAACACAGGGATCCATTGAGCCTTGCATTTTGGATCCAACACTTAAAATATTTCTAAGTGCGAGGGATTCAGACGCAGATTTCTTACGACTCTTGCGTCTTGTGAGATTAGACGTTGGTCTTAAAGAATCTTGCGTCTGAGCCCGATGCTTAGAAATTTTCATAAGTTCTGAATTTTTAAAACGCAGGCTCTATGCTAGCCTCGCGATCTTGAGATTTGGACGCAGATTTTGATGATCTCCGCGTCCGGGTTCATTTCTGCGTTTGAGTTGCAAACACTTAATCATCTTCTTTCAGATTTCTGATCAAATGTTATTCTCTTTTGCAGTGCGATATTCCTCCAACCCTCTATCCAAAAAGAGTCACTTCGGGCACGTAGGCGGTGCTGACCATAATTTGACCTTTGTGTTGCAGAAGACTGCTCCTGTGACTACTGATAAGTCAAAGGAACAAAAGGAGAAGATCTCTAAGGTCAGCATGAGGACCTTCTGGGAAATTATCACCGACGGAGTATTTGAGATGGATTCGTGCACTCCGTTAAAGAAACCCGTCTTCTTTTTTGGTGACGGCATTGACGAGGATGGTAGTGCCTTGCATGACGGCGATTATAAGTGGCTTCGCCAGGTAGAGGATAGGAAATTCTTTCTTCCCAATATGGAGAGGATGTATCCCCTATCCTATCTCCAGCATATACCTGTTCACCGTGCAATGGAATGGGATCTTACCCGATCTGCCTCTGGTGTCTCTCTCGGCATACTAGGCGCCAAAAGAACACACTCTTGTGGTCACGGGAAAGAGGTTTTCGGTTTATTTCCCGGATTGATCATATCTGAGTATCCAATAGGGGAAACGCCTCGGCTTGGCACTACCTTCATCAATCAATTCATGAAGGTAAGGGGTGATTTTCCCGTTGACTTCCGCCCGCTCGGGTGGGTCCATTCTTCCGATAAGTCCTAGTGGGGCAAAATGGTGGGATTTGTCCTCGTCGAACTTGGAGCTTTGCTGGAATAGGTGGGGCTGTATCATGCAGTCAGGGCTGTGCAGTATGGCATCCCGCAAAGTTCCCATAATTTTTATGGGATCCTGGAGCACTACAACCCTTTGACTGGGACATTCTTCACTCCGGCAGGAGAGTGTTGGTCCAAGGTTATAATCACCCGTTTTAGTGTGTTTTGATGATCACAAAACATATATAGTTATTTGTACTAATCATGTTTGTTGTTTGAGTGTGTTTCAGGGTTCTAATGAAACTAGAAGTTTTCTTCCTTAAAGGAAGGAGTTTTGACTCAAGTCACCTCAATTCGGGCTCAAGTATCAAGCTTGCAAGATCATATGGAGAAGCCCACTTGAAGAACTTGTAGTCCTTTAGAACCAATGTAAGAAATAGTTTGTTAAAGTTTGAGTTTTGGAAAATTGGCTCTAGGATACACACACACACATATTTTTTATACAAGTTTTCATGTTTAGTTATTATCCTTAAGTTTCATGCCTTGGTATATATACATGACTCCAACTTTTTATAAAATGAATATTATGTTTAAATCATGTATGTATACTCTTTCTAGCATGATTTACAATACTTCAAAATGTTTTACAAAAATTCCAAGTTCTGTTTCTTGCTGTTTTTCTGTTTCAGGCAAGACCGGCCGACCGGACCGGTCAACTGGAGCTTGTATCCAGGACGTGCACGCTTGTGCACGTCTGTCGGTCGGCCGACCGGTCGCTCGACCTATAAACCCCAACTCTCTGTTAATTTCGGTCGGCCGGCCGGCCGACCGCCAGTTAATATCTTTGTTTCCTTCTTGAGGCCGGTCGACCGGACGGTCGACCCGAGCCCAACGGCTATATGCCAGCAAGGCGGACGGCCGACCGGACCGGTCGGCCGCCAAGCCTGCTGCTGCCTAACGGCTCTTTCCTCTTTGGTGATTTTCTGAAAATCTATTTTTGGTCTGTTTTGTGGCAGATTTTCTCTGAACTTTAGGGATTATTTTCTGATCAAATAAGCTTAATTTAAATGAGTTTTTAATCCCTTCCTCTCCATATAAATAGAGGAGATAGGTCTCTTGCAAAGACACCAAGAAAAATCCTTAAGTTTTCAAAGTTTTAAAAAGAGAAGAAAAGTTTTAAGCTCTCCATTTTTCCCATTCATTCTTGAGCTTGTTTTCAGTTGTGTTTTCTAGCAAAGATCATTCTACAACTGAGTTTTTCTCACTACACTTCTTAGAGCCAAAAATTCCAATCCTCATTCTATAAGGAGTTGTAAAAGAGAAGTGTTGTAAAGAGTTTGTGATCATTATTGTGATCACTTGGTTACTTGTTCTTCTTGTTCCTCTTGTGGAGATACCTCTTTGGTAGAGGCTTGTAAGTGGTGGAGTTCGGTACTCCGGTCTTTGGTAGACCTTGTAAGCGTCCTCGGTGGATAGTGGAAACCCTTCACGGAGGTGAAGGCGGGGAGTAGAGCGGTGGCTCGAACCTCGAAACAAATACTTGTGTTTGCGATTGCCTTCTTGCTCTTGCTCTCTATTTCGCTTTACTCTCTATTGCTCCTTATTACTTGTTTGTGATATTTGTGATATATCTTGTGTGTACTTCACCATTGCATTCATTACTTGCTATTGTCGATCAATTCTCATACAACAAGATTGCATTGTGCACCTCTAACTCATATCCAGAGGAATCAGGAGGAAGGAGTTTAGAACCCTTCACCGGGTATACGGCTCCTAGTCTTGTTTTGAGAGATCGTTGCATCATTAATCCATAATTATTTTTAAAAAAGTTATTAGATTAGCAATTACACCTATTCACCCCCCTCTAGGTGTTTTTCAATTGGTATCAGAGCATAGGTCTCTAGGCTCTTGGCTTAACAACCTTAGAGAGATCCTATTTTTGCTAATCATTTCATTCATTTCCACTTAGTAAAAATGGCCGATGGAATTAAGACCCCTCCTAAGTTTGATGGACTTAACTTTCCCATATGGAAGGTTAAGATGATCGTTTTCTTGCAATCTCTTGGAAGTCGAGTTGCAAAGGCCGTGACCAAACCCTTTAGTGCACCCCCCGGTGATGAATCCACTTGGTCCGAAATTGAGACTAAGGAATTTGATGCCAATGCTAGGGCTCATTATGCACTCCTTCAAGCCCTTAATGATGATGATATAGCTAGAGTTATTCATTGCAAGTCCGCATATGAAATTTGGACACATTTACTAGTTACACATGAGGGGACTTCACAAGTGAAGAGGGCTAAAATAGACCTTCTTCGGTCCCAATATGAGAACTTTTGCATGCAAGAGAATGAAACCATATATGATATGGTTACAAGATTTACAAAGATCACTAATGGACTTTCTTCTCTAGGTGATGCTATCGACAACGACCAAAGAGTAAGAAAGATCATCCGGGCTCTTCCTCCTTCATGGGAAGTAAAAGCAACTACCTTGAAGGAACTCAATGACAAGGAGGAGATGGAGCTAATTGGTCTCATTGGGAACCTCAAAACCCATGAGATGGAGAGAAAATCTAGGGAGGACATGGCTCCTTCTAAGAAGAAAACAATTGCCTTCAAGAGTCAATCCACACACTCCGACGAAGACGATGAAGAAGAAGATGACGAAGAGCTCTCACTTCTAGTGAAGAACGTCCGGAGGATGTACAATAAGACTAGGTTTCAAGGAAGAAGGAGATGGCTGTTGGCCCAAAGGCCCATCACTCTAGTTTTGATGATGATTAACTCATGTAGTTATATTACTAATGATCTTGTGCTTAATTAGTGACAGATTTATGATCAAGATCTTAGTAGGTGTGGAGCTTCAACAAAGGATTTTAAGACAAGTTTTGGAGCTTGCACCGGTTGAATCACGAGCCTATGCATCAAGACCACATCAAGATTTGAGCTCGGTGAATCGTGTTTGGACCAAGTCAAGAAGATGAGAAGACTTCAAGGGAAGACTTCAAGATCAAGACTTGTGTCTAGGTATAAAATTTTTGTTTTAGTTAAAATGTAAAGGATAGAGTAGTTGGTGGATTGCTCAAGTATATTTACACACACACTCTTGATAGTTTTGTTTTTACTAAAGATTTTTATTTTGAAAAATACATGTTTGGATTTTGGTTTTCATGTTTACATATCTTTTAACCAAAATCAAGTTTATGCTTATTGTCAAGAACATAGATATCTCATCTTGATTGTGTAGTGGATCATATCCATACACACTATACTTTAAAAGTATATCTTGTTTTGTATTTGATGAAGATTTGGAAAAACATGTTTTGGAAAAATATTGTTTTGGAAAAACAGTTTTATCATGAGCCAAATATTTCCAAGTTACAAAAATAGTCCAATCTTTTATAACATGCTTTGATTTTGTGCAAGCATGTTTGTTTATCAAAGTATATTGGTAAAACTATTTTTGTAGATTTTTAAGTATTTTATGGGATTTTATTTGAGCCAAAAAGACTTAGTTTTAAATCCCAAAAAAACAGTTTCCAGGCTTCAGCAAGTCGACTGTATAGTCGACTTGGTCTGAAGTCGGTCGACCGGATCGGTCGACCGACGTGCATAGACGTGCACGCCTTTGTGCACTGGAGGACGGCCGACCGGATCGGTCGACTGCTCCAGAGAGCTCTGCTCTTTGGAAATTTCGGCCGACCGTACGGGTCGACCGACAGAGAGTTCGACTCTCTGCTCCAGTGGCTCGGTCGACCCGGGCGGTCGACCGTGGCTCCAACGGTCGGATTTCTGACCGTTGACGGTCGACCGGCGGGTCGACCGGCAGGTCGACCGGCAGGCCTGACAGACCCCAACGGCTATATTTTTCTGGCCTATAAATTTGGGGGTTTGGTCATTGTTTTGTAACAAGATTTTAGGAGAGCTTTGAGCCAGTTTTTCCCACTCCATTAAAAGAGTTCTCTCCACAAATTTGAGTGCTAATACTTCCAATCAAAAGGGAAGAATTTATCAAGAGTGTTTAAAGTGATTCTTTGAGTTTTCCTCCACCATCTCTTTCCTTATTTTTCTCACACAAACACTTGAGCAATTCATAGACATACTCATCCTATAGGAGTGTTGTAGTGAGATTGTTTTTAGGTGATCAAAGTGTTGTGATCACCAAAGACTACATTTGTTCTTTGAGGAGGCGGACAAGTGTGTTCGCGGTTGTTTAGGGTTCGGGTCCGAACTCTTTGTTTGAGGTGCGGTCTCGGCGAGCTAGTGAGCTTGCGTGTGTACGGGACTAGGGAGTCCGAGGGTTTGTAGGTGTTGCGGCACCGGGGAGAGATCCATTGGGATCTTGCATAGTGGAAATCCTTCGTGTGTCGAAGGCGGGGATGTAGAGTAAGTGTGCTCGAACCTCGAAACAAACCCTTTGTGTTTGCGATTGCCTTTTCTCTCTCTCTCTCTCCCTTACTTATATCTTGCATTCAATTATAGTGTAAATCTTTATATGCTTGATATACTTGTGTGCTCATTGATATCTTGCTTGGGATTATTTGCTAACACTTGTATTCAACCAAGAGAGCCAACTCGGCACCTCAACCCATTCAAGGGGAATCTAGAGGAGTTTGTCCAGAGCCCTTCACGGGGAATTCGGCAACACTCTTGTGTTATACGTGGTGTTTAGTGTAAAAGATTTAATTAGGTCATAATTGTTTTAGCTTCCGCATTATTTGACATTTAGTGACCATTTGATTAGCCATCACCTATTCACCCCCCTCTAGGTGAACTTTCAATGGCAAGGAGGCAAAGAAGATAAGAAAATTATTTGTTTCAATTGCCAAAGACCGGGTCACATTGTTGCGGAGTGCCCGGATAAAGTGAAGCCCTCCACCTCAAAGAAGCCTTACAAGAAGAAAGCGTTGAAGGCTACATGGGATTCCGAGAGCGAATCCGAGGAGGAAGTTGACACCGCCAACATGTGCTTCATGGCTAATGAAGGCACAAGCAAGGTAACCCCCGACACTTCTTTTGATTGTGAGCTTTCCATGGATGAATTAGGAGAAGCATTTGTAGAACTCTCACACAACTATGACTTTCTAAAGAAAAAGTATTTAAAAATGAAAAAGGAAAATGAGTCTCCAAATCATCAAGTTTTTACTCTTGTTAAAGAAAAAGATGAATTACTTTCCACTCTTGTTTTCACCCAAAAAGATTTTGACAACTATAAGATTTCTTGTAAAGGTAAGTTTCCACAAGTTGATAAAATTGAAATTACCATGCTAAAAGAGAAAATTGATTCTTTAGGAGTAGTTTTAAAAGAGTGTGAATTTGATAAAAATAGACTTGAGGCTATGTTTCCTAAGAAACAAGCCCCTAAGAAACAACCTCATGCTCACACTCATGCTCATACTTCACAACCTCTACATCATGCTATACCTCCAAAACATGCTCACACTTCACACACACATCATGCACTCATGTATGGTAAATTGTATTCATGTTCTTATTGTGGCCGTAAAGGACACTTAGCTAATTTTTGCTATGATAGACTATATGCATCTCGTCATAATATTTGGGTTCGAAACACTAACTTTCAAGGACCCAAGAAAATTTGGATACTAAAATCAATGAATTTGTTAAATGATGTAGGTACCGTCCAAGGCCCAAAGACGTAGAGGATTGTGGTATCTTGATAGTGGTTGCTCAAGGCACATGACTTGGGATATCAACAACTTTGCAACCCTATCAAGATACCATGAAGGTGGCACCGTCACCTTCGGAGATGATGCCAAGGGTAAAATCATCGGTATTGGTAATGTTAAACTTGGTACATCCCCTTTAATAGAAAATGTAGTTTTAGTTGATGGCCTCAAGCATAATATCTTAAGTGTTAGTCAACTTTGTGATAAAGGTTTTGATGTAATTTTTGATAATGTAGTTTGTAAAGTAATTGATAGAATTTCCAATATTTGTGTGTTTTTCGGTTTTCGTGAAAATAATGTTTATATGATTGATATGTCTAATATGTCTTGTAATATTACTTGTTTAAAAGCCCTCGATGATGACTCTTGGTTGTGGCATAGAAGATTAGGCCACATTTCTTTTGACCATATATCTAGGTTAAACACAAAGGAAATGGTGAAAGGTATTCCTTGCTTGAATTTTGAAAAGGACCGGGTTTGTGACGCATGTCAACTTGGAAAACAAACCAAGTCTTCTTTCAAGTCAATCAAGGATATCATGACATCACGTCCCTTGGAGTTAATCCATATGGATTTATTTGGTCCTACTCAAACCAAAAGTCTAAGTGGGAATCGTTTTGCATTTGTTTTGGTTGATGACTTTTCACTTTTTACTTGGGTTTTCTTTTGGAACATAAAAATCAAGCCTTTTCACATTTTCAAGCCTTTAAGAAAAGAGTTGAAAAGGAAAAAGATTCTTCAATTTTAAGAATAAGAAGTGATAGAGGAGGTGAGTTCATTAACCTACCCTTTACCACTTTTTGTGAAGAACAAGGAATTAAGCATGAACTATCTTGTCCTAGAACTCCACAACAAAATGGAGTAGTTGAACGGAAAAATAGAACATTACAAGAATGGCTAGGACAATGCTTAGTGAATATGGTCTACCACACTATTTGTGGGCCGAGGCCGTTAATACATCATGCTATATATCAAATCGTGTTTTCTTATGTAAAAATACATCTAAAACGTCTTTTGAGATCTATTTTTCTAGAAAACCTAATGTATCGTATTTTAAAGTTTTTGGATGCAAGTGCTTTGTTTTAAATACAAAAGATAACTTAGAAAATTTGATGCTAAATCTTATGAAGCAATTTTTGTTGGCTATTCCAACACTAGTAAAGCCTATAGAGTTTTTAACAAGTCATCTTTAACTATTGAAGAGTCTATTCATGTGAAGTTTGAAGAATCTAACTTGTTTGTTAAGAATGTTGTAGAAATAGATTCTTTGGATGAAGGTTTGGAGAAAGTTACCTTGGAGGATTCACCTACCATTGGAGGCAAGCCAAAGGATGATGAAGGAAGTGAAGCTAAAGTAGAAGAGGTTCAAGGAAATGAAATTCAAACAATTGAAGTAGAGCCTACTCAACAACTTCCAAAGGATTGGAGATACAATCCACATCATCCCAAGGACCTCGTTATAGGTGAAGTATCTAAAGGGGTAACCACTCGCTCTAAACTTCATGACTTTTGTGGGCACTATGCTTTTATTTCTCATGTTGAACCCAAGAACGTCCTCGAAGCCGAGGTCGATTCATATTGGTTGCTAGCCATGCAAGAGGAACTCAATTAATTTGAGCGCAACCAAGTTTGGCACCTTGTTCCTAGGCCCCACGATAGACCAACAATTGGTACTAAGTGGATCTTTAAGAACAAGTTGGATGAATCGGATAACGTTGTTAGGAATAAAGCTAGGTTAGTTGCCCAAGGTTACACTCAAATCGAAGGAATCAATTTTGAAGAAACCTTTGCACCCGTAGCACGGCTTGAAGCCATATGGATGACACTTGCATTTGCATCATATAAAGATTTTAAGTTGTTTCAAATGGATGTTAAAAGTGCTTTTCTAAATGGTTTTATTGAGGAGGAGGTGTATGTTGAACAACCCCCCGGGTTTGTTGATCCTACACATCCGGATTTTGTTTTTAAACTTGACAAAGCTCTTTATGGTTTAAAATAAGCCCCTAGGGCTTGGTATGAAAGACTTTCTTCATTTCTAATTTCAAATGGTTTAAGAAAGGTAAAATAGATACTACTTATTTACAAAACATGTTGAAAATGATATTCTTATTGTGCAAATTTATGTGGATGATATCATTTTTGGTTCTACTAATGAATCTCTTTGCCAAGTTTTTGAATCATGCATGAAGGATGAATTCGAAATGTCTATGATGGGTGAGCTCAACTATTTTCTTGGTCTCCAAATCAAGCAAAGAAAGGATGGGATCTTCATCAATCAAGCCAAGTACACAAAATAACTTATCAAGAGGTTCGGGCTTGAAGGAGCTAGAGTGAGCAAAACTCCCATGGCAACAACCACAAAGCTTGACAAGGATGAACAAGGTAAAAGTGTAGACATTAAGCTTTATCGTAGCATGATTGGTAGTTTGTTGTATTTGACGGCTAGTAGGCCGGATATTATGTTTTGTGTTTGTCTTTGTCCTCGTTTTCAATCGTGTCCTAAAAAGTCTCATATAATTGCGGTTAAACGCATAATTAGATACCTTAAGGGCACTATTGAAATGGGTTTATGGTATCCGAAAACCGGGCAATTCTCAATGACGAGTTTTTCGGATGCCGACTATGCGGGTTGTAGGGTAGATAGGAAGAGTACAAGTGGAACATGTCAATTCCTTGGTAATTGTCTTGTATCTTGGTCTTCCAAAAAGTAAAATTCGGTAGCCCTATCAACCGCCGAGGCGAAGTATGTTGCAGCCGGAGCTTGTAGTGCACAAGTTTTTTGGATGAAACATACTCTCCTTGACTATGATTTGCATTTTGATCATATTAAAATATTTTGTGATAATACTAGTACTATTTATATGACCAAGAATGCAAATCAACATAGTAAAACTAAGCACATTGACATTAGATATCACTTTCTTAGGGATCATTATGAGAAAGGTGATATTGATATTGATTATGTTTCTACCGATTTTCAACTTGCCGATATTTTTACAAAACCTCTAGACTATGCTAGATTTTCTTTTATTTGTGGTGAGTTGAATGTTTGTATTATGGATTCTTGAAGAAAAACGTTTTATCTTGTTTAACCCTTTTTGATGTATGACAAAAAGGGGAAGAAAAAGCTAGTTTGTTTTGGTGCTTTGCCTCTTTAATTTTTTACTTGTGTTTCTACTTGTGTAGGTTTTATGCCTCTTTAGTTTTTACTTGTGTTTCTACTTGTGTAGGTTTTATGTTTTTTTATGCTTTATGTATAGTCATTTCTTTTATATATAGCATAATTTGAGGGGGAGCTTCCAAGCTCCTTTCTCATTTGTTTTAAATAACTTATATGTTTTGTCATCATCAAAAAGGGGGAGATTGTTGGCCCAAGGTTACAATCACCCGTTTTAGTGTGTTTTGATGATCACAAAACATATATAGTTATTTGTACTAATCATGTTTGTTGTTTGAGTGTGTTTCAGGGTTCTAATGAAACTAGAAGTTTTCTTCCTTAAAGGAAGGAGTTTTGACTCAAGTCACCTCAATTCGGGCTCAAGTATCAAGCTTGCAAGATCATATGGAGAAGCCCACTTGAAGAACTTGTAGTCCTTTAGAACCAATGTAAGAAATAGTTTGTTAAAGTTTGAGTTTTGGAAAATTAGCTCTAGGATACACACACACATATTTTTATACAAGTTTTCATGTTTAGTTTTTATCCTTAAGTTTCATGCCTTGGTATATATACATGACTCCAACTTTTTACAAAATGAATATCATGTTTAAATCATGTATGTATACTCTTTCTAGCATGATTTACAATACTTCAAAATGTTTTACAAAAATTCCAAGTTCTGTTTCTTGCTGTTTTTCTGTTTCAGGCAAGACCGGCCGACCGGACCGGTCGATCGGAGCTTGTATCCAGGATGTGCACGCTTGTGCACGTCTGTTGGTCAGCCGACCAGTCGCCCGACCTGTAAACCCCAACTCTCTGTTAATTTCGGTCGGCCGGCCGGCCGGCCGACAGTTAATATCTTTGTTTCCTTCTTGAGGCCGGTCGACCGGACGGTCGACCCGAGCCCAACGGCTATATGCCAGCAAGGCGGACGGCCGACCGGACCGGTCGGCCGCCAAGCCTGCTACTGCCCAACGGCTCTTTCCTCTTTGGTGATTTTCTGAAAATCTGTTTTTGGTCTGTTTTGTGGCAGATTTTCTCTGAACTTTAGGGATTATTTTCTGATCAAATAAGCTTAATTTAAATGAGTTTTTAATCCCTTCCTCTCCATATAAATAGAGGAGATAGGTCTCTTGCAAAGACATCAAGAAAAATCCTTAAGTTTTCAAAGTTTTAAAAAGAGAAGAAAAGTTTTAAGCTCTCCATTTTTCCCATTCATTCTTGAGCTTGTTTTCAGTTTTGTTTTCTAGTAAAGATCATTCTACAACTGAGTTTTTCTCACTACACTTCTTAGAGCCAAAAATTTCAATCCTCATTCTATAAGGAGTTGTAAAAGAGAAGTGTTGTAAGGAGTTTGTGATCATTATTGTGATCACTTGGTTACTTGTTCTTCTTGTTCCTCTTGTGGAGATACCTCTTTGGTAGAGGCTTGTAAGTGGTGGAGTTCGGTACTCCGGTCTTTGGTAGACCTTGTAAGCGTCCTCGGTGGATAGTGGAAACCCTTCACGGAGGTGAAGGCGGGGAGTAGAGCGGTGGCTCGAACCTCGAAACAAACACTTGTGTTTGCGATTGCCTTCTTGCTCTTGCTCTCTATTTCGCTTTACTCTCTATTGCTCCTTATTACTTGTTTGTGATATTTGTGATATATCTTGTGTGCACTTCACCATTGCATTCATTCCTTGCTATTGTCGATCAATTCTCATACAATAAGATTGCATTGCGCACCTCTAACTCATATCCAGAGGAATCAGGAGGAAGGAGTTCAGAACCCTTCACCGGGTATACGACTCCTAGTCTTGTTTTGAGAGATCGTTGCATTATTAATCCATAATTATTTTTAAAAAAGTTATTAGATTAGCAATTACACCTATTCACCCCCCTCTAGGTGTTTTTCAGAGAGATGGGGCTCGCCCTTCATGAGCTATATGAAGTTTCGGGGCTGGTTATGGGAGACGCCCCTTATGAAGAATATGTTCCAACTTCTGAAGAGCTTCATCTCTTGAAGAAGGAGTACCCTCAGATATACGAGACCTACTGGGAAGTGTAGTGTCACTTCCATATCTGCGGTCAAATAACCTCCTAGAGGACCAGGGGTGTCAAACAGATGTCTTGGGCGAGCTACCTGTTTAATGGTATAATTAAGAAAGATCACTCAGTGACCATTTTGGTTCCTAGTACAGACGAAGAAATTGCTGAAAGGATTGACGCCCCTGTGAGTTCTTACACCACGGAGTCGAATGAAGACACTTTCAAACCTGATACGGTTTTCGAAAGTTTTCATCATCAAGCCCGGGTCCCCATTTCTGACCGGGCCTACTGGCGGGCTTTCTCATGCTGTGGCTGAAGCGCTGCGTAGTGCCGACACTGCCACATGAAGTGATTGTTGCCGATGTGGTGTACCCGACAGTCTTGTTGGCCTATGGCAGGTCTATCGCCCTCCTTCCAGCAATGGCGGCTGGAATCCAAAGTGGGTTACGGGCTCTAGTTCAAAGCCTGTGCAAGGTGGAGGCCATCGTTGACTCCCAAGGTAGACCAGAAGTTGATTCGGAGGGGAGGCTAAGATTGAAGACCCCTAACCCCAGGATTGAGCTTCCATACACGTACCTGATGGCTTGGTATGTTATGCACTGCCCTTCACTGATGACGCCGGTGTCTTAATCTGAGGGGTTTGTCCCCTTTGTGTAGAAGCTGGAGAACTCCAGCTGGTCTTGTTATTATATGTTCTATATTCGGAAAAGTATTCTGAACATTTCGAACTATCATCTCGATCGCTGCTTCCCTGAGATTACCGATGCATCTTATATGGATAAATTTGCTGACCTTGTGGGACCAGATGACTTCACAAGGTTGCCATCAGGAGTCTTCTGGTGGCTGATTAATATTAGACCCTGGTATCTGATCTTTCGGCAAGGGAACTCATGCACAATCGAGCCCTATATGCCGAACCATTTTACCCGACAATTCGGTTATGATCAACTGTATGTCGGTAATCCCAATGTCAAACTCTCCTTCAGCGGGAATTTGTTTGAAGGTGCTCGGGCCTGGTATTACATCGTGGCTAGGGGGACAAAACCTATTTTCAGCTTGCCTCACAAGATGCCCAATTGCTACACGAGCCTCAGCTTCTGCACTTGGTGTTTCCAGGCTAGCAAGATGCCTGATTACTCAATAAATCACTCATGTATCAAGAGCATTAAAGCATCTTATGAGGACAAATTGGTGTCCAACAAATGCGCACGAGGCATGGATGAATACCAGGCAGCTGAGAAAGAGGCAAGAGGGGAGACAGGGGTGGAACCGAGAGCAGCAGCACTCAAGGAGCAGCTTGCTAAAAAGCGCCGACGGGCTGTGTCCAAACGTCCCCATGGCTCTGCTTCTAAAGTTGAGCCTACTCCGAAGAAGGCCAGGAGAGACTCGGGGGCTAAAGCTTTAATGTCCGAGGCCGTCCCTTCTGGTGTTGAGGAACAGAGGGAGGAAGAAGAGGAGGAAGAAGAGATCCCCCTTCTTCATCCTCGTGGACTACGCAGCAGGGGCCCCGTGATCTTAGAAGAAGGGGAGCTTGCAGATGAACTCGCTACAACTGAAGAGGCGGAGCAACTCGAGGTTGACCTGGTGGGAAGGGATGATATTGAGATACCAGGGGTCTTCACTCAGCCAGGGTCTTCTTCAGTTCAAGAGAGGAGGGATGAGGAGCAACAGCCTGGGTCTCCTACTGTATTAATGCCCAGCTCGCGATGGTCGATCCCAGCCCTACTACTGGGGTACTTGGTGGCAAGGTCTCAATTGCCGAGGCCTCTTGTGTTGCACTATCGTCTTCATCGTCCGGAGAGTATGAATTTATTCGGTCGATGAAGTCGATTTTGGCAATGAACCCGCTATTCCGGATCCGAGTAAATTCTCGCATATTTCGGAGGAAGAGATACAAGGGTGTGACCATGTGACGGTTTCGCCAATAGCAACAATCGCTGCTGCTGAAGGTACTCTCGTTGTCTCTTTCTTCTTTTGACCCGGCTTCTCCTTTAGCTAGGGAAAAGTTTTGACGTTTCCTTTTAACTTTGTGCTATAGGGCTGGCCGTTGACAGTGAGGCTGCAACTTCCTCCCATATCGAGGAAATGATACAAGAGCTGGCCCAGCAGGAGGACGTTGAGGCTCCTACTACTGAAATGCCTCAAGGGAGGGCAATTATCGAAGTTGGGGAGGCCTCAACCCTACAAGATCTGCCCAAGAATTCGTCATCTTCAAATCCTCAGCTTGGTAAGAAAATACTGATGCATTGAATATCCTCCTTTTCATTGTCGTGGTTGACGTTTTGGGGATTTGCAGAGAGTGCTGAGGGAGTTCAGGTAGAGGATCTTGCGGTTAACGTTGATCCAGAAGGCAGTACAATTCAAACCTCGACCGAGGAACCCGAAGAGGTCAGGTTTGCTGTTACTTCAGTTGCCGTGGAGGCTACTACAACAATAACCGTCCCGGAAGTGTTGGCGACCCTCTGAGTACATGACGAGCCTGTTGTCGGCCTTACTCCCGCGCAAGATGAACCGATTCCCGTCTCTCGCCCTGTGATGGAAAGAGGGTCCGGGAGTACATCAGCAGAGTTCTCCCCAGCTGATGATATCATGGGAGAGCTAGCACGTCAAATGGTGTAGCAATTTTTTGCTTCCATGCGATCTTGCATTGATCTCATCCTTTCTGGGGGCAGCTCTTTCGAGTTTGCCCGAATACTTCTTGAAAATCAGATCGAGAATATTAGTCATACTGGGGGTCCCTCACAGGCTAGGGCATGCCTGATGCTGGTGGAGCAGCTGGGAAGCGATCTGAAAGAGCTCAAGTCACTGGAAAATGCTGACTCAATAGATGAGGCTCGGACAACCTTGAATAAGCTTCTTGCCGCTCAGGAACATGAGCGAAAGGAGATGGAGGAACAAATATCTGAAGAGACCCGCCATCTCCAGCATTTCCAGGCTAACACCAAAAGCTGATTGGCGATTCAAGGGAATCTGAAATCATCATACAGAGCGCAGAGTAGGTTATTGCCACGGCTCGAGCTACCATAGCCAAGGCAGAAGCCTTGATTGAGGTAAATGAGCAGAAGCTTGCCGCTGCTAGGAAGAAGCTGGAGGAGCTGGAAACTTTCAAGATACAGGCTGAGGAGAACCTTTCTGCTTATTCCTCCAAACTGGAGTCTCTTCAAGCACAGCTAGCTGCGAGGAAATTTCTTTCTTTCTGAGGAGTTGCGGGTCCAGGCTCTTATGGAGGTTGAGAAAGCGCGTCAGCACGAGATGTATCGTCTCCGAGAACAAATCCGTTCTTTGGCGAATCAAGATTATTAGCCTCCTTCCTTTTTTTTCTGTTTGTAAAAAAAAACACTCTATTCGTCGAGAGCGTTTGTATTACTTTTATCATTTTTGGATCAAATAATAAAAGTCTTCAGAATTTTGCTCCATCTTCATTGTTTCACTATAGATGAATTCAATTTCCTAACCGCAGTCTTTGATTGTAATCCTTGACTGGCCATGAATAATAAACTCAGGCTAAGCTGAGTTCTTCGGCGAAACGCGGCTCTGATTTATAGTGGAGACGCGGTCCTAGGAAACGCGACCCTGACCGTTCAAGCTTGCGCAAAAGAACGCGGCTTTGATTATGGAAGGACGCGGTCTTATGCTCCTCAAAACTGACGCATAGATCTCAGCCAGTTAATGAGGACGTGGCATTGGCTCAGTAGAGGCGTGGCTCTGAACCCTTGACAAGATGCAAACTCAAATTATATTGAGTTTATGATAGGAACACAATTATCGTCTCGCAATGTAGACGCAGCTCCAGGATCCCAGTAAATGACATAGGCCTTCTCTATTGTGGACACAAGTTTCAGAACGCAGCTTTCAAATTTTATGTGACTTCAAAGCGCGACCTTGGAATGAGTCCCTTTTGCTAAGGGGATGCGGCTCTGAACTGCTCCAAGAGACACGGTCGCGACTCTCTCAACAGGAATGAGAAGGACGCCGCCTTCGAGTTCGCAAAGGGGTGCAAGTTTCTGGACGCGGCTCTTGTGCCTGCGTTTGGTGCAACTTCCCAGGCATTACATGTAGCTTGTCTTAAAGATCTTGTTAGATCTTTAAATGTCAAATCGGCATTGACAATTGGGAACTCATGTTCTCCGATGTTTCCCGAAGCGACAGTCCACGCGTTAGCCCTTCATTGGGCTTTGACATTCGTGCGAGAATTAAGGCCGATGGCTCTGATTAGTGCGCCATTAATTACTGGCTTTATGGGTTGCCTATAAATAGGCCTCACCCCCTTAACAGTCCATTACTTAGACTGTTTTCCGTCGAGAGCAGGTGCTCTGAGGGACTTCATCTTCTTCCTTCAAGGACTTCATCTTCTTCCTTCAATGGGATTTGCCCCCATGGACGATGACGACCCAAAGCTTTCATGCTTTTCTTTAATCTCTCCAGAAGATTATCACTGTCAAGTGATTTTAATATCAAAAAGCGTCTCTTTGAGTACCTTTTATGTCTGCGCCTTGATGCAGAAAGTTCAACCTTTAAAGGGTTATTCTGCGGGTAGAAATTACTTGTCCGCCATGAAATATTCAACCCGACTGAGTTCCAGTTTTGCTATCCCTTGAAGAGATTCATCTTCTTGACCTTCTCTTGAAGCCTGACTGGTGCGCCCATCATTTGGAAGTTGCGCCTCTTAGACTTCCTGACGAAGTCGAGTTGATTGAGTCTGAACCCTGATTCAAAATCCTCTGGACGCGAGTGTAATGGACTTTTGCACCTGGACCGCGAGCTTTACATACAGAGCTCGCGTTTGAGGCTGTTGACTTAGAAGGACTTTAACTTAGGCCGAAGGCTTCAGACTTGAATGTAGAAACCCCAGTTTATTAAACAAGGATGTGGCAATTTTCGCGTCTGATTCTCTTCGCGTCTCATATTTTAGATGCGGGTCTAAAACCAGACCGCGTTCAAATCTGTGTGTATTCGAGGTCCACGACTTTGACTCGCGTCTGCCTCTGTTGTAACAGAGTTTTAACTTGCTGCGCTAGTCATCCCTACGTCTGAAGTTTATGACAATAGCCGCGTCTATCCTTTAGTTCTTCTGTTTCAGTATTCTCAACTTCTGATTGTTTTTACTTCTCGCAAGTAGCTTCAATCATCCTTTCGCATATTCGCTGGGCCCCTGGGAGAATATTTCGGCCAGCGAAGCTGTTCGATGGTCGACCATTGGAGAAGAAGTCATGGCTCCTATTTATGGGAGACGAGAATTTAACATCCGCCGAGACCTCATTGGACAGATGCACCAGTCATGCTTCCGGGCATGCCATGGTCACAGTGGGTATGGCGGTAGATATGATGGTGGGTATGGTCCTCTTACAGGTCACTAGAAAGAGGACGTCACCTGTAAGGTCTCGGATCCTCCCTTACCAATCTTACCCCAGAAGTGACATCGATGAAAAGTCCATTGACATCGATGAAAAGTCCATATTCATTAGATGACTTTCTGGTGGTAGAGATGTTCATCAATGAAGGATCATGGCCTACATCGGTTGGTCAGGCGGGATCAGAAGGTTCTGCTACATTTCGACCTCAAGAAACACCATTGTTCTTGGTTAACGAGGGGCTTCTTCGATGTTTACGTCATGCATGGTGACGTAATCAGCCTCCGATCGTCATCACATTGCTCAACCCTTCTTTGGCGCGCTTCCAAACACCTTGTACTTGGAGTGGCGAGAAGCTTCAACGAGTGAGTACAACCTTTAAGAGAGAGGGACTTCTTTGTACTCCTTTATTGTAACACTGAATCTTATTGTATAAGAAAGCGTCTTGTTGACTGATTTTTCCTGCACGCAAAAGTAAAGATATTAGATTTAGAAATAGATCGTACGAGGAATCAGTTCTAATCCGCGGTAGCAGGGCTATGCGGGTCGTGATCCTCAAGGAGGGACTGCGATAGAAGCGTTAAGCAAGTTATACTCTAAAGCTTTTATTTTTATTAGTTAAATGGTGGTATTTACAAATGGTGGTATTTACAATGGATGGAAGAAAAGAATTGTGGAAGATGTGGATTTAATCTAAAAAAAAGAAAAGAAAAGAAAAAGAAAGAACACTTATCTCTTTAGTCCGCTTGCCGTTTGAACCGTTGCGATGATTTCCCTTTTCTTGGAAGGCGTACAAGCACGGCTTATGGGATCGTCCGCCTTCTTAATCTACTCTACGAAATTAAAAACAAGCTATGAAGACCTGTTCATCGCCATGGGCCGTCAAGGTTCCTTCTTCGGTTAGGTATTCTCGAAGCAATCAGATCTCACGGTTTGCAAGTCATCGGAGAAAGAAACAATCACATAAAATAAAAATAGAAGAACAGAGATTAAACAAAACTAGAGAAACAATAACACAAGAATAAAATAAAAAGAACAAAACGAACCTCGAGTTGATTTATTTAACAATGGTGGAAAAGCAAAACTTACACCGATTGTCACCCTCAGTACAAGTAGATCTCCTTCCTCCATGAGAACATCCTCTCCTCTCGGTTTACAAAAAGAAAATAAAAAATATACAAAGGTGGAAAGAAAACTTAAAAACCCTAACTTTGGCCCTTTGCTGGACGCTGGACCCCCTTTGCGTTGCACTGCAGGTGATATTTATAGGTGCAGAAGGCTACAGAGTCCCGGACAAAACTGCCCACAAAAATTCGTATCTAGATAAGCTCAGAGTGCCGCGTTTCCGCGGCTTTTGCCGCGGATCCGCGGCACTTTGGTGATGTCTGGCCACGCGCTTTGGCGCGTGGCCTCTCCTGGTCCGTCCCTGTGGGTTTGTGCTTCTGGAATTTTGATCCTGGCCTTTTAATCTGGATTTTCGAGATAACTTGGTAATCAAGTTATTCTTAATTCAGATTTCTTCAAATTTTCTTCCACGAAATTCCTCTCTATCTTGGCCTTTTATCCTCATCCTGCATGTGTTTAGGGTTAGATAGAAGTCTATCCTTCCCTAATCTCTGATATTTGCAACTTTTAGCCCTTGTATTTGCATTTTGACTCTTTGTATTTGCGCTTTTTCACCTGGGCTTCAAACATGGGCTTGGATTTGGGCTTTTGGGCTCTTTAGGCTTTATTTATTGTTAACATAACAATTCGAGGCCTGCACACAATAAATAATAAAATATTAATAATTGTGCAGAATTAAATGAATAAATATGAAAATGTGATGGTAAATATGATGATAAAAATGCACTTTTGACTACCAATCACGTCTTGTATCACTTTCATATGTTGGATATAAATAAAAGCGACACTTTTGTTTTGTTTCCTTCTATTGTCTTGAACTCCCTTTTTGTATTAAAAGTCAGACGAATAGAAGTAAAAGATCTTCGGCTCGCTAAAAAGATGATAACAAACTTAACGAGTCAAAGTTTGTAGAAAAATCCTGTTTCAGGAAATTCAACTGTGCTGTCAGAGGTGTGATATTAACTTGACAAAAATAAGATAATTCTTGTGGACCTGTCAATCTATAAAGGAGACTGACAGGTGGAATTTGTACCCCCAGGGAGGATGAGTTTTATCAGAGGTTCGGGATTAACTTGATTAAGACCCAGCTGGGGATTTAATGAAAATACTGTTAATGGTGTAATATTAACCTAACAATGCTTTTAGGTGGACTTGTTATTCTGTTGACGAGAATAACAAGTGAGACTAGATTCGCGGGGGATCTAGAAAAATCTTTACCATTAGAGGTGTGATATTAACTTAACGGGTTGAATTAAGTCTTGTCAGAAGTATGATGTTAACTTGACAAGGGTATGAGTCAGAGGTGTAATATTAACTTGACTCAAGAGTGTTACAGCTTCACTTGGGAAAACTGAAAGTGTCACTGTCATAGGGTGATGTTTAACTTGGCAGCGAGGGTAATGCTAGAGGTGTAATTTTGAACTTGGCATTGGTCATCTCGACTTTGACAAGGAAGTTCGAGGGAAAGTCATGGCCTTAAGTGTATTGTTAAACTTAGCAATGACTTGGACGCTAGAGGTATGGTGTTAAACTTAGCATCGTTCATTTCAGCTTCGATATCGAAGTCTGAAGGAAAATGACGGTCAGAGGTATAATATTAAACTTGGCAGCAACTTGATTACTGTTAGAAGTGTAATGTTGAACTTAACAGTAATTTGTCAGAGGTGTGGTATTAACTTGACAGAAATTGACTCGTTATAGGAGCAATTTGAGGACCTGTCGTTCTACTGATGAGAAGTGACAAGTAAGGTTGTACTCGATAGGGAGTATTGAAAATTTTCATTACCAGAGGTATAGTGTTAACGTAGTAATGATTGTATTTTGTAGACCTATCATTCTGTGTATGAGAATTGGTAAGGGATTTTGGAGGAGAGAGTGGAACTAGCACACTTAGGATTTTTAGTAAACCCTCAGCTATTAACGGATTTGAGATGCCTTTACCAACTACCGTTTGAGTTGGGCTAGCCATGCTATTACCCTCAGCAAAGTGAGTTGTCGAAGACTTATGTTGGCTTAGAAGCCAACATTTTCCTCTGTCCTTAGCCGTCGGAGGCGTCGGACGTTACTGAAGAGAGCAATATTAAAACCCAAGTTTCGCCTTTCGTTCCTTTATCAATATTTACATCATGCATCATGGTTCAGTCAGTGCTCGATTAGCTTGTCACCGATCTACCGTGATGTGACCTAATAAAGGAAAGAAACTTTTCTTGGATCTGGAGCTTTGATCAGAGGTGTAATTTTAACTTGATCAGCGGAAGAGTACTATTAAGGATAGTACTTTTTCAGGAATCTGCCATTGATCGACATCATGAGTGTATCGCCATTTGAAGTTATGAGGCGATATGCTCCAGTTGAGTAGACTGACTCAATTACAAATGGTCCTTCCCATTTGGGCTGGAATTTTCCTTTTGTCTTATGTGTCATCACCATAGGTCTTCTGACGGCTAAGACGAGGTCACCTTTCTTGAAAGTTCGCACTTTAACTTTCTTGTTGAAGGCTCTGGTAATCCGGGCTTGATAGAGCTCGATTTGTTGTTGGGCCTGTAGACGTTTATCATCCAAGGCCTCCAATTCTTGGAGTCGCTGTCGATGCTTCTCCTCCTTTGTCATCTCCGCTGTCAAGGCGACACATAGAGATGGGATTTGGATTTCCAGCGGAAGCATGGCTTCACACCCATATACCAAAGAAAATGGTGTAGCTTTAGTTGGGGTTCGAACAGTCGTGCGATAGGCCCATAAGCATTCACCTAACTTGTCGTCCCAATCACGCTGACTTTTGGAGACGAATTTCTTGAGAAGCTTGCCAATGGTCTTATTGAAAGCTTCTGCGAGACTATTAGCGGCAGGGTAGTATGCCGTTGAGGACACACTCTGGATTCTGAACTTAGCGCAGAACCTCTGGAAAGCCTGACTGACGAACTGGGGTCCATTGTCATGGATGATTCGCTGAGGTACACCAAAACGGTAAATGACATGATGTTTAACGAACTTGATCACATCAGATGACTTTACCTCCTTCAAAGGAATAGCCTCAGCCCATTTGGAGAAGTAGTCAGTTATGGATAAAATAAACCGATGTCCTTTTGATGATGATGGGCTGATAAGGCCAACTACGTCCATCCCCCACATCTCAAATGGCCAGGTAGAAGTCATAGAGTGAAGGTACCCTGGGGCTTGATGGATGAAATCACCATGCACTTGGCAGGCGTGACATCTTTTGGCATAAGTGATGGCGTCAGCGATCATCTTGGGCCAGTAATACCCCAACCTTTAGAGTCGATTTGCAAGTTTTGGGCCAGGTTGATGGGCTCCAAACATGCCGTCATGCGCTTCTTTCAATACCTCCTGTGCTTCTTTTTGTGAAAGGCAGCGAAGCAAAATCCCGTCGTGCGATCGACGATACAATGTTCGTGTGATCACATTATAGTAGAATTTGGGGGCTTTCCTTCTAATGGCAGCCGCTTCTTTGATGTCCTCAGGTAGGATGCCGTACAAGACATAATCGATGTAAGGAAATTGCCAGTATCTAGGCTCTGGACTGGTTGACAACTCGAGAGCTTTTTTGACTTGACGATCTTTCGTTGGCTTCTGGTGATGCTCAGGAGCAATTCTCGGACAATACAGGTCGAGACTGTGGACAAATACTTTCTCTATCGCTCCAGTTGGAAGAGCTAAGGAGGCAGCGAGGGACGCCAGTGCATCTGCATGCGCATTTTACTTGCGTGGTACATGGTCAATGTAGAAGTTTGTAAACCTCTCGGCCATGTGGACAGCTGCGTTGTAATAGGGTACTAGATCTTCATGTCTAACTTCGTATTCCCCGCAAACTTAGCTGATGATAAGTTTAGAGTGACCATATGCCTCGAGATTTTTGAGGCCAATTTCATCGGCGAGTTGCATCCCAATCAAGAGGGCATTGTACTCCGCTACATTGTTGGAACAAGTCTCGGTTAATGAGATGGCTCGAGGAATCACATAGTTCTGTGGGGATACGAGTACTACCCCTACTCCCGCTACTATATGTCCTTTTGGGCTTGTTCTCGATGCATCGTCAAAGAAAACTTGCCACACCTGCCTTTCGAAAGATGTCTGGGTCAAGCAGACTTCAACGACCTCATCTGGGAGATCCTCGTAAAGTTTGGCTGTCCTCGGATCTGGATGCTCAGCCAGGAAATCTACCACCGCTTGTCCCTTCACAGCTTTTTGTGGTAAAAAGTGCATTTCATATTGGGATAGCAATATGGCCCATTTTGCCAGTCGGCTGTTTAACGATGAAGGCTTCGTCATGAGTAACCTCAAGGGGTTGACTTTTGATATGACATTTATAGTTTGGCCTACCAAATAGTGTCGCATTTTCTGAACAGCAAACACCAATGCCAAACATTCCTTCTCGATCGGGTTGTACCGATGATCGGCCCCGATCATTGTTCTACTCAAGTAGTAGATTGCTTGCTCTCGTTCTTGATCATCGTTCTGAGCTAGTAAAGCTCCTAAAGAATGATCCACTGCTCGGACATATATCAGGAAAGGTTTTTCAGACACCGGAGCTGCAAGGACTGGCGGTTACGTGAGGTACTGTTTAATTTCCTCATATGCTTGCTGGCAAGCATTGTCCCAAATGAACGAAACACCCTTCTTCATTAATTTGGTGAAGGGTTGGCATCTTCCAGAGAGATTTGAGATAAACCTTCGGATGTACGCCAATCATCCTTGCAATCCCCTGAGCTGCTTGAGGTTTCTCGGAGGTTGCATCTCCTGGATAGCGCGAACCTTTTCCGGGTCCAAATGAATCCCCGTGGAGGTTACGACAAATCCTAGGAATTTGCCACTGGCCATCCCCAGGAAGGATTTGGTGGGGTTCATCTTCAACCGATGGGTCCGCATGATGTCGAAAACAACCTTTAAATCAGTTATATGATCACCTTTAGCGCGGCTTTTTACTGCGATGTCGTCAACATAGCATTCCACCGTTTTGTGCATGTGTTCGTGGAAAATGGCATTCATGGCCCTTTGATATGTCGCCCCTGCATTCTTTAGTCCGAAGGGCATGACGGTGTAGCAGTATACCCCCAGTGGTGTCCTAAAAGAGGTATGTTTTTCGTCGTCAGGATACATTTTGATTTAATTATATCTTAAAAATCCATCCATGAAGGACATTCGCTCGAATCCACACGTATTGTCAATCATGACATCTGTGATTGGAAGTGGGAATTCGTCCTTGGGGTAGGCCTCGTTTAGATCACGAAAATCAATGCAGATCTGGATCTTTCCGTTCTTTTTAGCAACGGGGACGATGTTGGCTACCCAATCTGGATGTTGTTCTTCCCTAAAGAAGCCAGAGTCTATAAGCTTTCTGACTTCTGATTGAATTGCCTCCAATACTTCTGGACGGAACCGTCGCTGTTATTGTTTGAAAGGCTTTACGTCCGTATTAATGTTGAGGCGATGCATGGCCACTCGAGGATCAAGTCCAGGCATGTCCTCATAATTCCAGGCGAAGACATCTATATATTCTTGTACGAGAGATATTAGATCCTTTTTCTCAAAAAGTGACAGGCCTTCGCTTATAAAGATGGGCTTAGGATTAGCCTCATCTCCCAGATTGATCTGAACAACCTTATCTTCTGTGGGTGGCTCGCGCTGTTCAAAGCGAGTATCCCAAAGAGCATTTAAATGCTTGATCCAAGGATCTGTATCGGATTGGATCATTTCTTCATCTCCGTCTTCTAGGTGGCTTGTTGAAACCATATTTACTGAAAGTTCTTCGAAGATGTTGCCGACACTAATATCTGACTCCCACGATGACGTGCCCGATGAGTAATCATGGCCTAATGACTCTTCAGAGTCAGATGCTGATGGGATCGGAGTTGACACGTAGCCCAACCCCCTGCGAGTCTGATGATAATAATCAGGGGTTTTCCCTTTTGGCACACAAGATCAGAGTAGTATTCTCCTTCCTTTGCCAAAATTCAACCCTGGGCCATTTGTCAGATCATACCCCATGCTTTCCATCATTCTGAGTGCATTTGGCTCATAATGACCGAACTGAGGGGTTCCTCCTCGCCTTTTGATTCTTCACGGGGCATTGGTTCGGACTTAATTCGCCCGAAAAGAATTGGTTTTTGGCCTTTCCGTCTTACTGGAACCATGAATATGGATTCTTGCGCATTACCGGCATCTCGGTAGGTTTCGAAGGACGATTTCACTGGTACATGCAATGATGTCAAAGCATCCATTGCCGACCAGAGGTCATCATCCACTTCGGTACTAGTGTTTGACGGCACTGAATCAGAAGCGAACACAGAGAAATTAGCCAAATCTAATTCTTCTTTAATATACCATCCGCTTACATCATCGGCGGTGTTATCAACATCGAGCTTATTAGTGCTCGTTACAAGTGGATCTAGTTCCCACATGCACTCTTCTTTTTCCGACTATGTGTCAGCTTCATTACCCGAGTCTGGCTCCTCTGGTTGCGGGATTTCATCTGTTTCCACAGAGTCCTGATATAGGAGAGAATCTGTGAATTCTCGACTCCCTTGAACGGATGCCTTTCGGCAATCAACGTTCGCACCTTTCCACTCCGTCAATGTATTTCATGACTTGGTGGAGAGTGGAGGGAACGATAGAATTACGATGAATCTATGGTCGTCCCAGCAACAGATTATAGGAAGTGTCGGCATCGATCACGTAGCATGTCACTTCCGACTTTAGGTCCCCGATCTGGCATTTGAGCTTGATCTTCCCCATTGGACGGGTACCATTGGCATTGAACCTATAAATGGTAGTCTGGGTAGCGCTCAAACGGTGAGTAGGAATCCCTAGATGTTGCATGACCCGGCGAGGCATAATGCTCAATGCGGACCCGGGATCCACCTGAATGCGACTTACTTCAGATGAACCAATATACCCTGTGAAGTACAGGGGTCGATCATGTTTCCCTTTGACCTGCATATCATCTGCTGTGAAGGTGATGCAGGGAGCATTTTGGGAGGCATGGAGGCAATCTTCCTCCTGTGGCCGAACCGGTACCTGGGTCATGAACACCTCAGTATTAACTAGGGCCTCTTGCAAAGCTTCTCTGGTTGACTTTGATAGCATGAGGAGCTCATAAAGAGTAATTCGGGCCGGGATATTGGCCAGTTGAGTCAGGACATCAAAACGATAAAATGCTGTGGATCCTTCCGCGATGTCTTTCGAGAGAACTTTAGAAAACCGAAGCTCTTTTTGTCTCTCCACGGGTTGTTTTGTGGAGGGCTTGGATGACTCTGTAGCGGGTTTTGGGGGAGTTGCCGCTATTTCGTCATACTCTTTCAAATATGACTGACCCTAACGGGTTTCCGCCACAAGTTGGTTGGGCTTTGTGGCTAGAGCTACTGTTTCCTCTTCTGAATCAGTCAGCGAGGGAACATCAGTCTCTGCTTTCCGAGAAGAGGCACATACCACATTACATGATGAAGCTCTAGCTTTGCCTTTGGACTTTCTGCTGGTCACAGTGGTCCATTGTTGGCTGTCCACAAGGTCGAGATGAACCCACATGACTTCTCCCCAGGGTGTGGGAACAGGTACAAGACCTTTCTCTTGCTGGTGGTGAGGGTCTACGTTAACCATTCTTAACTCCCCCTTTGGGACAGGGACCACTCCAGAGGGTATTGGAGGTTGTCTTCCAAACTGGAGAAATGATGTCATATTGGCTGTACCTTATTCTGTTTTGGACGGAGTTTTAATACATCTGCGTCAATCAGAGCCTGAAGGATGTCCTTGAAGACATAACAGCTCTTGGTGGGGTGTCCCAGCATCCTGTAATCATGGCCTAATGACTCTTCAGAGTCAGATGCTGATGGGATCGGGGTTGACACATAGCCCAACCCCCTGCGAGTCTGATGATAATAATCAGGGGTTTTCCCTTTTGGCGCACAAGATCAGAGTAGTATTCTCCTTCCTTTGCCAAAATTCAACCCTGGGCCATTTGTCAGATCATACCCCATGCTTTCCATCATTCTGAGTGCATTTGGCTCATAATGACCGAACTGAGGGGGTTCATCCTCGCCTTCTAATTCTTCACGGGGCATTGGTTCGGACTTAATTCGCCCGAAAAGAATTAGTTTTTGGCCTTTCCGTCTTGCTGGAACCATGAATATGGATTCTTGCGCATTACCGGCATCTCGGTAGGTTTCGAAGGACGATTTCACTGGTACATGCAATGATGTCAAAGCATCCATTGCCGACCAGAGGTCATCATCCACTTCGGTACTAGTGTCTGACGGCACTGAATCAAAAGCGAACACAGAGAAATAAGCCAAATCTAATTCTTCTTTAATATACCATCCGCCTACATCATCGGCGATGTTATCAACATCGAGCTTATTAGTGCTCGTTATAAGTGGATCTAGTTCCCACATGCACTCTTCTTTTTCTGGCTCGGTGTCGGCTTCATTTTCCGAGTCTGGCTCCTCTGGTTGCGGGATTTCATCTGTTTTCACAGAGATATAGGAAAGAATCTGTGAATTCTAGACTCCCTTGAACGGATGCCTTTCGACAATCAACGTTCGCACCTTTCCACTCCGTCGATGTATTTCATGACTTGGTGGAGAGAGAAGGGAACGATAGAATTACGATGAATCCATGGTCGTCCCAGTAGCAGATTGTAGGAAGTGTCGGCATCGATCACGTAGCATGTCACTTCCGACTTTAAGTCCCCGATCTGGCATTTGAGCTTGATCTTCCCCATTGGACGGGTACCATTGGCATTGAACCCATAAATGGTAGTCTGGGTAGCGCTCAAACGGTGAGTAGGAATCCCTAGATGTTGCATGACCCGGCGAGGCATAATGCTCAATGCGGACCCGGGATCCACCTGAATGCGACTTACTTCAGATGAACCAATATACCCTGTGAAGTACAGGGGTCGATCATGTTTTCGTTCGACCTGCATATCATCTGCTGTGAAGGTGATGCAGGGAGCATTTTGGGAGGCATGGAGGCAATCTTCCTCCTGTGGCCGAACCGGTACCTGGGTCATGAACACCTCAGCATGAGCTAGGGCCTCTTGCAAAGCTTCTCTGGTTGACTTTGATAGCCTGAGGAGCTCATAAAGAGTAATTCGGGTCTGGATATTGGCCAGTTGAGTCAGGACATCTAAACGATAAGGTGTTGTGGATCCTTCCGCGATGTCTTTCGAGAGAACTTTGGAAAACCGAAGCTCTTTTTGTCTCTCCACGGGTTGTTTTGTGGAGGGCTTGGATGACTCTGTAGCGGGTTTTGGGGGAGTTGCCGCTATTTCGTCATACTCTTTCAAATATGACTGACCCGAACGGGTTTCCGCCACAAGTTTGTTAGGCTTTGTGGCTAGAGCTACTGTTTCCTCTTCTGAATCAGTCAGCGAGGGAACATCAGTCTCCGGTTTCCGAGACGAGGCACATACCACATTACATGATGAAGCTCTAGCTTTGCCTTTAGACTTTCTGCTGGTCACAGTGGTCCATTGTTGGCTGTCCACAAGGTCGGGATGAACCCACATGACTTCTCCCCGGGGTGTGGGAACAGGTAAAAGACCCTTCTCTTGCTGGTGATGAGGGTCTACGTTAACATTCTTAACTCCCCCTTTGGGACAGGGACCACTCCAGAGGGTATTAGAGGTTGTCTTCCAAACTGGAGAAATGATGTCATATTGGCTGCACCTTCTTCTATTTTGGATGGAGTTTTAATACCTCTGCGTCAATCAAAGCCTGAAGGATGTCCTTGAAGACATAACAGCTCTTGGTGGGGTGTCCCAGCATCCTGTAATCATGGCCTAATGACTCTTCAGAGTCAGATGCTGATGGGATCGGGGTT
Source organism: Agave tequilana (assembly GCA_038442645.1). Taxonomy (NCBI): domain Eukaryota; kingdom Viridiplantae; phylum Streptophyta; class Magnoliopsida; order Asparagales; family Asparagaceae; genus Agave; species Agave tequilana. The sequence continues at coordinate 193,878 of JAVJIF010004831.1, read as the reverse complement.
GACACGTAGCCCAACACCCTGCGAGTCTGATGATAATAATCAGGGGTTTTCCCTTTTGGCACACAAGATCGGAGTAGTGTTCTCCTTCCTTTGCCAAAATTCAACTATGGGCCATTTGTCAGATCATTCCCCATGCTTTCCATCATTCTGAGTGCATTTGGCTCATAATGACCGAACTGAGGGGGTTCCTCCTCGCCTTCTGATTCTTCACGGGGCATTGGTTCGGACTTAATTCGCCCGAAAAGAATTGGTTTTTGGCCTTTCCGTCTTGCTGGAACCATGAATATGGATTCTTGCGCATTACCGGCATCTCGGTAGGTTTCGAAGGACGATTTCACTGGTACATGTAATGATGTCAAAGCATCCATTGCCGACCAGAGGTCATCATCCACTTCGGTACTAGTGTCTGACGGCACTGAATCAGAAGCGAACACAGAGAAATAAGCCAAATCTAATTCTTCTTTAATATACCATCCGCCTACATCATCGGCGGTGTTATCAACATCGAGCTTATTAGTGCTCGTTACAAGTGGATCTAGTTCCCACATGCACTCTTCTTTTTCCTTCTCGGTGTCGGCTTCATTACCCGAGTCTGGCTCCTCTGGTTGTGGGATTTCATCTGTTTTCACAAAGTCCTGATATAGGAGAGTCTGTGAATTCTCGACTCCCTTGAACGGATGCCTTTCGGCAATCAACGTTCGCACCTTTCCACTCCGTCAATGTATTTCATGACTTGATGGAGAGTGGAGGGAACGATAGAATTACGATGAATCCATGGTCGTCCCAGCAGCAGATTGTAGGAAGTATCGGCATCGATCACGTAGCATGTCACTTCCGACTTTAAGTCCCCGATCTGGCATTTGAGCTTGATCTTCCCCATTGGACGGGTACCATTGGCATTGAACCCATAAATGGTAGTCTGGGTAGCGCTCAAACGGTGAGTAGGAATCCCTAGATGTTGCATGACCCGGCGAGGCATAATGTTCAATGCGGACCCGGGACCACCTGAATGCGACTTACTTCAGATGAACCAATATACCCTGTGAAGTACAGGGGTCGATCATGTTTCCGTTTGACCTGCATATCATCTGCTGTGAAGGTGATGCAGGGAGCATTTTGGGAGGCATGGAGGCAATCTTCCTCCTGTGGCCAAACCGGTACCTGGGTCATGAACACCTCAGCATTAGCTAGGGCCTCTTGTAAAGCTTCTCTGGTTGACTTTGATAGCCTGAGGAGCTCATAAAGAGTAATTCGGACCGGGATATTGGCCAGTTGAGTCAGGACATCTAAACGATAAGGTGCTGTGGATCCTTCCGCGATGTCTTTCGAGAGAACTTTGGAAAACCGAAGCTCTTTTTGTCTCTCCACGGGTTGTTTTGTGGAGGGCTTGGATGACTCTGTAGCGGGTTTTGGGGGAGTTGCCGCTATTTCGTCATACTCTTTCAAATATGACTGACCCGAACGGGTTTCCGCCACAAGTTTGTTAGGCTTTGTGGCTAGAGCTACTGTTTCCTCTTCTGAATCAGTCAGCGAGGGAACATCAGTCTCCGGTTTCCGAGACGAGGCACATACCACATTACATGATGAAGCTCTAGCTTTGCCTTTGGACTTTCTGCTGGTCACAGTGGTCCATTGTTGGCTGTCCACAAGGTCGGGATGAACCCACATGACTTCTCCCCGGGATGTGGGAACAGGTAAAAGACCCTTCTCTTGCTGGTGATGAGGGTCTACGTTAACCATTCTTAACTCCCCCTTTGGGACAGGGACCACTCCAGAGGGTATTGGAGGTTGTCTTTCAAACTGGAGAAATGATGTCATATTGGCTGCACCTTCTTCTATTTTGGATGGAGTTTTAATACCTCTGCGTCAATCAAAGCCTGAAGGATGTCCTTGAAGACATAACAGCTCTTGGTGGGGTGTCCCAGCATCCTGTAATCATGGCCTAATGACTCTTCAGAGTCAGATGCTGATGGGATCGGGGTTGACACGTAGCCCAACACCCTGCGAGTCTGATGATAATAATCAGGGGTTTTCCCTTTTGGCACACAAGATCGGAATAGTGTTCTCCTTCCTTTGCCAAAATTCAACTCTGGGCCATTTGTCAGATCATACCCCATGCTTTCCATCATTCTGAGTGCATTTGGCTCATAATGACCGAACTGAGGGGGTTCCTCCTCGCCTTCTGATTCTTCACGGGGCATTGGTTCGGACTTAATTCGCCCGAAAAGAATTGGTTTTTGGCCTTTCCGTCTTGCTGGAACCATGAATATGGATTCTTGCGCATTACCGGCATCTCGGTAGGTTTCGAAGGACGATTTCACTGGTACATGCAATGATGTCAAAGCATCCATTGCCGACCAGAGGTCATCATCCACTTCGGTACTAGTGTCTGACGGCACTGAATCAGAAGCGAACACAGAGAAATAAGCCAAATCTAATTCTTCTTTAATATACCATCCGCCTACATCATCGGCGGTGTTATCAACATCGAGCTTATTAGTGCTCGTTACAAGTGGATCTAGTTCCCACATGCACTCTTCTTTTTCCGGCTCGGTGTCGGCTTCATTACCCGAGTCTGGCTCCTCTGGTTGTGGGATTTCATCTGTTTTCACAGAGTCCTGATATAGGAGAGTCTGTGAATTCTAGACTCCCTTGAACGGATGCCTTTCGGCAATCAACGTTCGCACCTTTCCACTCAGTCAATGTATTTCATGACTTGGTGGAGAGTGGAGGGAACGATAGAATTACGATGAATCCATGGTCGTCCCAGCAGCAGATTGTAGGAAGTATCGGCATCGATCACGTAGCATGTCACTTCCGACTTTAAGTCCCCGATTTAGCATTTGAGCTTGATCTTCCCCATTGGACGGGTACCATTGGCATTGAACCCATAAATGGTAGTCTGGGTAGCGCTCAAACGGTGAGTTGGAATCCCTAGATGTTGCATGACCCGGCGAGGCATAATGCTCAATGCGGACCCGGGATCCACTTGAATGCGACTTACTTCAGATGAACCAATATACCCTGTGAAGTACAGGGGTCGATCATGTTTCCGTTTGACCTGCATATCATCTGCTGTGAAGGTGATGCAGGGAGCATTTTGGGAGGCATGGAGGCAATCTTCCTCCTGTGGCCGAACCGGTACCTGGGTCATGAACACCTCAGCATTAGCTAGGGCCTCTTGCAAAGCTTCTCTGGTTGACTTTGATAGCCTGAGGAGCTCATAAAGAGTAATTCGGGCCGGGATATTGGCCAGTTGAGTCAGGACATCTAAACGATAAGGTGCTGTGGATCCTTCCGCAATGTCTTTTGAGAGAACTTTGAAAAACTGAAGCTCTTTATGCCTCTCCACGGGTTGTTTTGTGGAGGGCTTGGATGACTCTGTAGCGGGTTTTGGGGAGTTGCCGCTATTTCGTCATACTCTTTCAAATATGACTGACCCGAACGGGTTTCCGCCACAAGTTGGTTGGGCTTTGTGGCTAGAGCTACTGTTTCCTCTTCTGAATCAGTCTGTGAGGGAACATCAGTCTCCGCTTTCCGAGAAGAGGCACATACCACATTACATGATGAAGCTCTAGTTTTGCCTTTGGACTTTCTGCTGGTCACAGTGGTCCATTGTTGGCTGTCCACAAGGTCGGGATGAACCCACATGACTTCTCCCCGGGGTGTGGGAACAGGTACAAAACCCTTCTCTTGCTGGTGGTGAGGGTCTACGTTAATCATTCTTAACTTCCCCTTTGGGACAGGGACCACTCCAGAGGGTATTGGAGGTTTTCTTCCAAACTGGAGAAATGATGTCATATTGGCTGCACCTTCTTCTGTTTTGGACGGAGTTTTAATACCTCTGCGTCAATCAGAGCCTGAAGATGTCCTTGAAGACATAACAGCTCTTGGTGGGGTGTCCCAGCATCCTGTGATACAAGCAGTAGTTGGGACTATCGGTTTTACCGACTTCTTCAGGGCGTCTAGCTTCAGGAAGCTTCAGTCTGTTGCTCTTGTTAAGTAACTTAAAGAGCGAGTCGACATGTTCTTCCTTGAAGGAATATGCTTGCTGGCGCGTGGTTGGCTTGAAGAGCCACTTCCCTTGACCGGTTGAGGTTTGACGGGGGACTTGGTCTCTGTCGCCAAGTTATCCTTCCTTTTCGTTTGGAGGGATGTGTCTGGTGCGCGCCTTGTCGACCTCTCGGGGCTAGGTTTGTTTTCTTCTGCCCTAACTCGGGCGACAATTTCTTCAGCCTGTTCACCTTGTTTGATCAATTATTGCGGCTTTCGGTAACTCCTATTTGGGCGAGGAGCGAAGTTTGTAGATTGTGACGGCATGTCTCCACCAGGGTGGCTTGGGCCATACCGCTTGGATATCGGAGTGCTGCATTCCGAAATCTTTCTACAAATGATTTGACAGACTCTCCCTTTCGCTGCTTTGTGGCCAGAAGTGTAGGCATTGTGACCTCTGAATCATCTTCAAAGAAGCGCGTTAGGAAGAGCTTCTCCAAATCGTCATAATTCTTGATGGAGCCCTCTGGGAGCTTCATGAACCATTCAAAGACAAGCCCTTTTAGCGTGCCGATGAACAAACGGGCCAGGATGGCATTGTTATCTACCACATTCCCTGTTTGAGACTTGAAGTAGTAGATATGTTGGTTCGGTGACCCTTTCCCATCAAATGCTTGGAGGGTCAGAGCCTTAAACTTGGAGGGGTATGGGACAAGGTCCCACTCGGTCGGATATGGCCGAACCACTCCTGCTTCTTGCAGGCCTTTCCGGTTGGTAAGGGCCTCAAGGCATTGCTCCAATTGACTCATTCTTTTAGAATGAACCCTTCCCTGGTCTCGGTCATCTTTTCCTTGCGACGAGGATTTAGACGAACCAGAAGTAGGCTGCTCTTTCTCCTCTATATGTACAGAAGATGAGCTTTCTCCCTCTTTTCGTTTGCCTTTAGACTTTTTAGAGGAGGTTTTGTCGGTTGATTTCCTCTTGTCTTCAAGCAACTGTGCGAGCATCTGCTTGAGGGAGTCGATAGATTCTTACTAAGCACGAATCAGAATTGTTCCTTCTGGACCTGGGCTTGTTGCTCCAAGCGCCTAGCTGTCTCCTCAGGAGTGCTTGTTATATATATATATAAAGGCCTCCTTCTCTATAGAAGAGTTTGAAGCCTGTGACTTTGCAATAGCGAAATGCGAGTCATTTATCTCAATGCCCCGAGCCAGGGCATTGTAGTTAATCGGGGGGATCGCTCCAGTCCGGGTGACAGTGTGTCGGTACACTCCTTCCGGTTCTGTGTCAGAGTCATCATCAGAGCTGACCGCAGGTTGCTTTCCCCTACTCCTGCTCGTCATGTTTGCAGTGAGCTCAGGATATTCAGCATCGGAGAAAATCCTCCTCCTGTGGGAATGATTTCTTTTAGCTGATCGGGGAATCAGGGTCAGCTGTCTGGCTAGAGACTGCTGGTTTGCACCTGGACTGTAACGACATTCAGAGAGCATTGTGATGAGCTGTTCGCAGCAACATGACGAAGTGATTCGATTAGCACTTCTCTTCCTTGTCAAATAATCCCTTAGATCCGTGGGAGGGGATCAAAGAGACTAGCCTCGTAATGTTGAGGGTGGGAGGCATCCTTGCTTTGCACAGCTGAGCTGCAAGGTTCTGAGACGCAGTTTTTGCATCGTGGCCTCGAAACGCGAGTCTGGCGTCTCTACTGATAAGAGATGCAGCTTTCGCGCTGCTGATTATCGCGTCTGAACAGAGACGCTTGAGGAATGCAGGGCTGCTGGGCCCCGCGCCTGAAGGCGCGTGCCTCTTGTCCTTGGCGAGCTTCGGGTTAGCGTTTGGGGAGTGGGGCTTCAGAAGAGCCAGCCTGGTGAACTTCATGTTTGGGCTGCCAAACGCGGACTTCACGTGTCAGATGTGGTGCAGAAGATACGTTGGTCTGAACCTTGCGTTCTGCCTCCGTTGGACAATCAGTTGTTCCAGCTTGTAGTTGACGCGCACGCCTCCTCTGCCGCCGTTCAGCGTTCCGGTTGCGTTGTGGAGGTTGAAGGGAACATCTGTCGAACTGGTGTGCTGAGGAAGAGGATGGACTGGCTGGACACCAGAAAGGTTGACCACGCGGGTCTCCTGAGAGACGCTGGCGAGGGTGTTACTCGTGACGCGATTAGCCACGACCTCCTTCACAGGAGCCGCGTCTGAGAGAATCTCAGAGCGGATTTCGGGGCAAATCCCCGTAGAGACCCTGCGGTAGGCTCGGGCCTTTGGGCTCTTAGAGCCGGAAGAGAGGAACTCTTCATACTTTGCTTGGTCAAATTCTACGACGAGTGATTCAACCATTTTCCCCTTGTAGATGACGTCACCTTGCGCCACCACTTGCTCGTCAGTAACGAAAGTAGTCCCCAGCGGAGTCGCCATCTCTTGTTTGACGGGAGAATGGGGTTCCTTGTAAAATTTCCTTGAATCAAATGAAAGATTACAATGGATTTACACTCCAATTACAAGAGAGGGAAGATGTTGAGACTTGAATCTCCCCTTTGTTTAATGCTGGGTTCTTCAGGTGGCGGTAGAAAGTGAATCTTGTTTTCCGTTGACCGGGTGAACGTCAAGAACTCTTGGGGATCTTCTCTTTGGATGGTCGATAGAGTGACACAGCTCCGGTTGACCAGGAATCTCAAAGGGATTATAAGCGCAGATTAACTTGTACGCAGCAAGTTGTTTGAAGAGCTGGACTCTATTTCTTTTTGGTGGAAGTCTCGGAGTCTTTATAGCTCAACAGCCAAGTTCCTCTTCAAAAAGTCTTTTTTCAACCGACTGACCGACCCCTTCTCAATAGAAAGAGGGGTTATTTATAGAGGTTCCAGAGGTGAACGTGCCCCCTAAAAACGCTCCATAATAGGGGTTAACTTTCTTGTTATGTGGGCCGTGATTGACCCCATAACAAGGGCAGTTACAACTGAGACGCGGGTCTCGACTCTCGCGTCTTGGTGCTGCAGTGATGCTGAGACGCCGGTTTTGACCCTCGAGCCTTGGTGCTGCAGTGGGGCTGAGACGCGGGTTTCGACCCTCGCACCTTGGTGCTGCGGTGATGCTGAGACGCGGGTTTCGACTCTCGCGCCTTGGTGCTGCAGTGATGTTGAGACGCGGGTTTCGACTCTCGCGCCTTGGTGCTGCAGTGGGGCTGAGACGCGGGTTTCAACCCTCGTGCCTTGGTGCCGCAGTGGGGCTGAGATCAGACTGCGTCTGGAGTTCTGCTTTTTGATGACTTGTCTTTTAGTGATTTTTTAAACAGCCTACACCGACTCCTTCGAGAGTACCTTCACGTGGTTCCGCAGGACCGCGTTCTCCTCCCTTAAGGAAGTGTTCCCTTATTGCAACATGTCGACGGTGGAATCCAAGGCCGACTGTATCTCTTCCTGAAGCTCGTCTCCCACAAACTCCAACTTCTCGAAGCGCACATCATAAGCCTCCAACTTATCCACCACGGTAAGCTCCATCTTAGCCAACTGTGCCTCCAGTGTCACCATGACTTCTCGGGATTTCTCTTTACGAGGCTTGGGAGCATCCTTCAGATCCACAACTTCAACTACCTCGGAACGAACATCGGGGCTCGACATTATCACTCCCGAATCCAAGCTCTGATACCAATAGTCACGGGCGGATTCTTTTGTCTTTGAACCACTCAAATCTGTGCGACATTTAGCTCACTCTTTCCCCTTAGAAGCGAAGCTAAGTCAGCCTAACCCTCATACTCACTCAAGAAAGAGAGAGAACACTTGAGAGAAGAAGTGGAACCTTGTATTGCTTATGCTTTCCTTGTTGTTTTCAAATGAGCATCCTTGACCCCTATTTATAGGCAAGGGCTTGTACAAGAACTCTCTAGATTTGGAGGCTTCTAGAATATATAGAAGCTTCCATACATTCATACCTAAATATCTTCCTCTAGAATCCTCTATGGAATATTCCTCTTTATATGATATTTACAATATTGTCCTAGAACACTTTAGAATTTTCTAAAGTATTCCACCACATAGGATGAGCCCAAGATGAGCCCAAGTGCACCAAATGGAACGGTTCGCGACAGCGGCGCCTAGGCATGTTTTCTCTTTTCCCTATTTTGTTCTTTTCTATTCTTTTTCTATTTTCTTTTCTGTTTTGAAATTCCAGTGTGGTATGTCTAGGAGCCCACCCCTCGGCCCCTGACCCTTTTTCTTTTTCTTTCTTTTTTCTTTTTTTCTTTTCTTTTTCTTCTATATCTCCTAGCTCGCTGATGTGGCAGGTCTGGGCATCCAGATTATTTTTCCTTTTTCTTTTTCCTTCTTTTTCTCCCAGATTGCTGATGTCTGAACCCGACCCAAACTCAAAATCTGAGTTCCTATTGTTTTGGGCCTTTTGACTCTAGATCTAGGCCCTAGATTAGGCGCCCACTCCCTAGATGCCCAGAGTAGCTTTTTTGCTAGAATTCAGATTTTAGAGTATTTTAGTCCCACATCGACGAGAGCTTAGGAATGATGCCCCTCCACGTCCATAAATACCCACTGTAGCGCCCAATCTCAAATAATTCAAGAAAAATTCAATCTCCAAGAAAAGAGGCATAAAAAAGTGAAAAGTTGTTGGAAAATGATGGTGTAACCCTCAAAACAAAAATTTTCTTTCTTAGGCTGCTGCTGGCGGGAAAGGAGGTGGCAAGGGAGGAGTTCGGTCGTCATCACAGCTTCTTTAACTCTTCTTTTTCCTATTTTCTTTATTACTTTCTTAAAATAATTTTTACTACTTTCCTAAATTAGGTGTTTTAACAGTTTTCTGAGATATATTCTCTTATTTTCTTAGGCTTAGGATTAATCTTCTTCATATATTATCATATTGCATCTCTTTTAATAAAAAACTACATAAAACCATCACCTAGTTTAGCATAAGGAGTAGGATTCAATTCCCTAGGTCAACCCGCTTGTGAGTTTCTATAACCTAGTTATTTTCCTTTTGCTTTTAGCTTAGAATTGTTTACTACATATTTCTCCTAACCCCCTTTAATTACTTTCTTTTTTGCGAGGTATTATAAGAAGGATTCACTTCTTTATAGAGGCGGGAGCATCTATAAGGAATGAAAAGGATCGCAAATCTCCTAATTTTCCCTGTTTGTTGAAAGGCAGATTGAGTGGCGATCATGATTATCAACCTTCATCCATTAACTTCATCACCACAAGCCAGCAGATCGTCAAACTGAAGTTAGGCGCATTATTCGGTGAACAGATGCCAACAATGTCCTCTCACACAATCCCTATGAATTGTATTGTCTAGAACTTCCATGGGGCGAAAAAGAAGAACATGAATCATCTTAAGTGCTTGTTGAGGCAATTTATGTTGATATTTATATTCTCTTGAAACTCGCATTGGAGATGATACGGTGTGGGCTATGTTTGATTCTATTGGTTGTGATTGATAGTTTTACTTTATCCTCTCGGAAGGGTTGTTCAGGGATCTTATTGTCCTATGGAAAGTCTTCTTCCTCTATCAACTTTGTTCCTATTGGTGCTCAATTATTGTGTGGTGTTATCACACTGTTAATGGGGCTCTGTGGATTTTTTGTAGTATTTATGCTTCTACAAACTATATCCGTCATCGTACGCTCTTCGCCTTAGTCTCTGATATTCTTCCTATTGGCTTTCCTTTTATATTTGTGGGTGATTTTAATTATCTTGTTGGCCTTGATGAGCAAAGAGGCCGAGTGGTTTTGTTATGGATACGGAGATTAAGGAATTTTGTAGTTCTATCTCTTCTATAAACTTGATAGATTTGGATTTCAGGGCCTTGCCCTTTACTTGATGAAATAACCAATCTCGCCTTTGGGAGCGTTTGGACTGTGTTCTTGGGAATTCATTATGGGTGAATATGTTCCCTAATTGTTTTGTCACCCATCTCCTTCAAAGTGTGTCAGATCATTGCCCTCTAATGCTTTCTATTGCTCCTATTATTACTTATACAAGGTGCCTTTTTGTTTTAAGGATTTATGGCTTAAGTTGACTTATGCTTGGGCAGTTGTTGAGCGTGTTTGGGCTATTCAGTCGGGACTCATCTGTTGGCATTCCCTAGTGTAGCTCCTTAGGCATACTGATTAGTCTACGATTCTGCATCTAATGATCGCATTTTCCTACCGAGTTATGAATAAAATATCGCTTCTGAACCGTATTTTGATTTCTTTTGCAGATAATCAAGAGTTCAAGGGCATAGGGGTAATAAGAGCATAATTATACCCATTTAGGTAATTAATTCGGATTTCTTAGATTCTAAGCTAAAGATTCTAGAAGAACACCTTGGATTCCTGTATTTAAAGCTGTATCTGGAGAAATATACGTCAAAATATTGCAAACCCAAGTACATACAGAAGGTGCTAGAAGCCAGACGAACCACGTGACCAAAATTCAGGGCAATTGGCCTTAATTTTGCCGTGGTTCCTTCGGGTTTTCGCGACAATTTGGTGGGCCCACACATCGATCTTCGATGTGTAGCCTCGTCTCGCCTTCCAGATTCTTTCTATGCCTATAAATACTGCAAGTTTAGATCAGAAATGAGATAACAAAGAATAGTAGCTAGGATTTCTTTCTTCTAGTTGTAGAGTAAGATTTTCTTTTCTTTTCTTTTATATTTTTTCTTTCTTTTTAGATCTTGTAGTAGGGCTGAGTTAATTCTGGAGAGAGAGAAAGATATTGATGTAATAGAGAGTGATAATCGACGTAAAGGTGTCTCCTTTCTTCTCTCTTGTAATCTTCTCCATCTTTTACATGGTGCTTAGCTAGTTTTCTTCTCATGGTAATCTAACTACTAACCACTAACTAGCTAAATTCTTACTTGATAATCCACATGAATCAATAACCTCTTCTAAGCCTTGCTCTTGCAAGAGCCATTGATGGTTCATGATGATGGATTCTAATATTCTAACATTCTAACATCTAACCACTAACAAGCTAACTGGCAATATCTTTTTATTTCATGCTCACCTCTACTAATTTTGATGATCTAATAGTAGCTTGCATTTTGTTGTGTGGAATGGATGTGTTTGACTGTGAAGAACCATTCCATGTGCCATGCTTTGATTGTCTCTTGAAAAAGTCAAGGACTAGTGATGGCCAAAGATCCATGTGAGACAACTATCACTAAGAGATTAGCATATTAATGAGCAATTAGTAGTTAGTAGCCATGAGCATTCTTTCATTATTTTTCTTCTTTCTTTTTATTTTGTTTTAAAAATCGATTTCAAAACTCTTTTATTATTTTTCTATAGATGTTTTCATCGCCTTTTTAGTTCATCATTGTTTTCATCTTCTTCACAATAAGTTTCATCTTCTTTTATATTTTGTTTTTAAACTCACTTTTCACTTCATTTCTATTTACTTGCTTTTGATTTACCGATTCCACAACTACTCCTCTATTTGTTTTCACATTATCGTTTTCATCGCCTTCTCAGCCTCTCACTTCTAGTTTTCTTTTCTTTTTCTCTTTCTCTTTCTTTAAAGAAGAACTTGTTAGCAATACAACATGAACGGACTGTTAATGCTTCTAACGCCTCCCACCCAGTGAATTCGACCAGTATAGCCATCATGCTATAACAGAAGTATCAAGGAAGTCAAAGCACACACACTTTTATACTGATTTCAAAATACACGTTTTCGTGTACGATTTTACCCCAATAAAAAAATGGCGCCATTGTCGGGGATGAGAATGGTTTAAACTCACATTTTTGTTAATATTTTCTTCTCTATTTTGGTGTGCAGATTAATTTTTGCAGAAACTGAACATTACAAAACTTTACACTTGCTTGCATCTCCCTGCTCTCGAAAGCAAGGACCCTGCTTACATAAGATTGCCGCGGAAAGCCTAGAATAGCTGCGAAAATGTGACAAAGTTTTGGGCACTGATTTTTCAAATTTTGCAGGGTTGTTCAAAACATCATGTTATGATGTATTCTACTACACACTGCAATAATTAAGAACTAAAATCAGTAATGGACGCTTTTAATGCGATTTAGACATTTGCATTTAGGCACGCGTCAAATTTCATTTAAATATATTGTATTTTGTTCTGTTGTTATGATGTGGACTGAGGTGTACATATGGCATTGCATATAGTATAGGACAAACACATGGGTGATTTACTCACTTTCTGTGTTATTCTTGTCTATATTGAACACTTGCACAAATCAGACTTAAGAGCATAACCCAATACAAGATAAGGTGAGAACGTTATTACCCTTCCTTTACCCAAAAACCACCTCCTCACTCACACAACCCAAGCCTTAATAAAATTGATAGACATTGGCCCTTAAGGACATCTCAGACTCATTAAGAGATTGACCGAGGGTGAAACTTGTGAGAACTATACTCTTGTCAAATCGGTGTCCAAGGTTGGGGATTAAGAGGTTAAACCTCGAAGATCCAGTAGTTTGGTGTAATTAATGCTCGTTGCTTACGCACGGATACCTCACACTGCATTTTGCCCCTATTAAGCTCGTAGTTGGTTCATACAATAACCTTTTCCGCGTAATCGACCAGTTAGGAGTCGTCTAGGTCAACCCAGCATAGGCTTGGTTTTGATTTTTTCTTTCCTTTTGTTTGTTTGTTTGCTTTTTTTTGTGTTTGTTTATGAAATGGATTTCAACAATAATTCTTTCAATTCTAATATGAATCCATACTTCACATTGACCTCGTTTGATTCGAATAACTCCAACCCAGCTTTGAATAACATGAACCAACCAAATAATCTGGATTTGATTTGTTCGACTCAATATAAGCCATACCACTTATCTGATCACCAACATTTTCAAAATAATTTCAACTCTTCACAGAGTCGATGGGGATTCATCTCCCTGGGTCTAATTTTCAACCACCTTGTCCATAATTTTCAAAATTTTCACAATATTCATTCCCTAATGTTGTTTCTTATACTTCTTTTCTAGAACAACCCATTGAAGAAAAATCTGAGTTAGAAAAGAGTATGAAAGTCGTACAAGCCATGCTTGAGTCCCAACAAAACAAGCTCGACTCATAATTCTCACAGTATTTTCCATATCATGCTTCATATATTCCTTTTCTACTACAGTCCATAGAAGAAAAATCTGAGTTAGAAATGAGTATAGAGCCATGCAGAAGGCCGAACGAAAATTGTAGGAAATGTTCATTCGGCCTCCCCAATTCCATAATATTTTCAAGATTCATACTCAGTTTCACTTCTTCAAAATGACCAATCATCAGTCTTAGACACGAGTATAGAACTCTTGCGTGAGTTCGAGCGATAATCTCAAAACTTGTTGGACTCACAATCTTCATAATTTTTCAAAACCAGGATTCCTACACTCCCTTTCTAGAACAAACATTTGGAGAAAAATTCAAGCTAGAAAAGAGTATAGAAATCTTGCATGAGACCTCACAATAATTTAAAAATCTTCTACCCAGTCTATGGATAGGTTAGAGCACAACTGAGTCAATGGTCAACATTCATAGAAATGAGAAAACTCTCTCTTATCAACCTTTGACCAATCTAGTTATCTCTAACTCTATCGATTTAGACCAGGAATCATGTCATCTTGAAAACCAATATTCAATTTCAGCATACGCATTTAAACTTGACCAACATCAAAATTTTGAGAAACATATTTTGGCAAGTTATCCATTTCCTGAAATTGAACTTGAGCATGAATGTGATCTTGAACATCAAATTGATAATTTAATTCCACTTCTTGATTCAATGTTGACTCCGGTATCTTTGCCTCACTTCAAACGTTTTCCCAAGTCAGCTTTGAGTCATGTGCCTATATATCATGAAATTTGAGTACCCATCTTTTACGATTTACATCTGGAACTTGACCAATACATAACTTCTGAAAGTCCTATTGATAAATTGACAAGTTCTCATTTTTATGAAATTGAACTCAATTAGGAATATGACTCAGATCCTCAATTTTGTGATCCAGTTCAAACTTTTGAATCAATATTGACTCCTCTTATGCAACCCAATTTGAGCAAAATTTTAGAGTCAGTTTTGATTTCCATACCTGTCATTTTTGAACTTGAATCACTAATTGTAACATCCTGATCCCGTGTGTACAGAGACGTTACTGCGATGTATATACGTTAGTCAAAAAAATCCTCACATATATACATTCAGTTCAGGTAAGAATCAGACTGCGGAAGTACGTAGTGCATTATACATTCCAACATAAGAGTATAATTACAGAGTTATCACAGGATGTAACATAATATTACATGAATGTTACATAACCGATATGGTGCAAACGCAAGAATACAAAAAGATATACAATAATGAACTGTACAAAAGGAGGCTCAGAGTCATAACAGGAAAACTCTAAAGCCGAATAGGGGGCCTGGAAGAAAAGGCTCCAGATGGTCCACCGATGATCCACGCTTTGGCTGCGCCACTCTGATCAGCAATGGGGATCCCAACACGATCCAAGATCCAAAATCTGGACATGAAGGTCCAGGAGAGTCAGAAAGCTACCCAACGAGTACGTAGGATGAAGCCAAATGGCGTGCACAGGTAATACATGTGCACATGATCAAGTGATGTGATTCAGGCATTCGAGTACATGCATTGACTAGTAAGCTTAAATGGGAAATCAGAAGTCGGTACAAAACCTGAAAATCCAGTAAATACATGTATATCAATAAATCTGAATAAAGAAGCATGTACTGAAACCAGATCAAAAGCATAAGTACTCACAAGCATACAGTTGTAAGTAACCTAGAGGGGGGTGAATAGGTGTATGGCTAATCTAATGAACAAAATGCGAAAATTAAAACTTAAATTGCGACACACTTAATGTAACCAACGAGTGTAGCCGAATTTCCGGTGAAGGGCTCTGGACTAACTCCTCTTGATTCCTCTGAATAAGAGTTGAGGTGCTATATGAAGCTCTCGTGGTTAAACACAAGTGAGGCACACACAAACAACACAAGAATATATATGATATGGCAATATGATGCAATGCTCAAAGTAATAGAGAGAGTTAGAGTCAATGGATCAAACGCAAACACCGAGATTTGTTTCGAGGTTCGAGCACTCAGCTCTACGTCCCCGCCTTCACACAGAAGGATTTCCACTAACTTGTCCACACAGGACTCCCACACAGGGAACCTCCATTGAGGATTTGGGGTAATACAACTGGGAGTACACAACTCCTCTCTCAATTACAAACGCAACCTCTACACATAGAGGCAATGCACAACCAACACAAAAACCACCTCACACAAGAGGGGTAGGCACTTAACCAATACAAATCAATCACCTCACACTTGAGGGATTCCAACACAAACTCCACCTCTCACTAGAGGGAGCTAAACACAATCTCTACCTCACTAGAGGGAGCTAATCACAACTTCCATAATCACCTCACCCTCACAATAGAGGGATACCAAATCAATCTCCTCTCACTAGAGGGATATCACAATGAAGGAAGTTTACAACTTGGTGGTTCCACAACCACAAATTAAATTTTTCCCACAAAACAAAGATCCTATAGAGAGGATAGAAGATGTGGCTCAAGTGTGAGGAAAACACAAGGAATGGAAATTAAATACTCAAAGAAAATCCTTGGGAAAAACTAGAAATAAGGATGAAGAAGATGAACCAAAATACTTTTCCCAAAAACACTTTTCTTTGATTTTCCAAACCCTATAAAAAACACCAAATCAAATGTAAACTTTAAAGCCCAAAACTCTTTTGAAACTTGTATAAAAACACTAGAGAGTATAGAAATTTTTGGTTCTTGAAAAATCTTGATAAAAACTGGCCAAAAGATGGGGTATAAATAGGCCTCAAAAGAATCTGCCCGTTGGCAGCTGACAAGGTCAAAAATGACCTTCCGATCGACCGGCCGGTCGACTGGCGAACTGTCAAAAAAGTGACCGTTGAGCCTGCCGGTCGACCGCTCGGTCGACCGCGCCCAGAACCAGAGAGCAACGACTCTCTGGCCGGTCGACCGCCCGATTGACCGGGACAACCCGAGAGTGGGTTGCCTTCAGTCGGTCGACTGATCAGTCGACCGGTCCAAGGGGCTGGCCTGCGTGCACGACCTTGTGCACGTCGGTCGACCGGTCCGATCGACCGACTCTGGGTCCGGTCGATAAGCCCGGTCGACCGCCAGAGCCTGGCAGGGCTAAATTCAGAACTTGAAAACTGGGTTTTTAATTACCAAATAAATCCCATAAATTCTCTAAAAATCCACAAAAATAAGTTCTTAAATTTTCTTTGAAATACAAATATGTGTGAAAAAAATTCAACACATACTTCAAACAATTTGAACCATTTTTGTGACTTACAAATTTTGCCGAAAACTAAAATCCGTATTTTCCAAAACTTGGATTTTTGAAATGGAAAATCGTTTTGTCCAAAACTCATCCAAATACAAAAATATGATATTTAAATAACTTTGAGGCATATAGTATATGGATATAATCCAATATACATGAAAGATATATATATCAATGTTTTTGACTTAAAATCCAAAAATACGTTTTGTTAAAATACCAAAACACCAAACTCATGAAATAGACTATCAAACTAAGTTTGTTTAAATAGTTGAAGCATACATGTATATAGAACAAATCTAATATACATTAAACTATGTAAACTTGTTTTGATTCTATCTATTCATGAAAATCAAGATCGGTTAAACCAACAAACCAAAAAATCAAAACATGAAACTTAAACAAGTGTGTGTGTTGTAAACTTGAGCATATCACACTATATAATCTTTAACAATGGATCTAAAACATAAATTAAACAATGTACCGAAGTCTTCTTTTAGAGCGCCGTCTCCAAGTCGACTCGATCCAAACGTGATCCACAGAGCTTGACTACAAACGAGTGCTAGGTATGAACTTTGACGCTCGGGCTCTTGAATCACCATGTGAAAGCTCCAAAACACCTTTGTTGAAGCTAATCACCTACTAATATCATGGTTAAATATCTGAAACTAAATATCACAAGATTATTAGTAAACTATAACTACATGAGTTAATCATCATCAAAACTAGAGTGGAAGGCATCTGGGCCAACAATCTCCCCCTTTTTGATGATGAAAAAACTCATGGAGTTATATATGCATGGATTAAAGTTAAGCTTCAAAGAAGCTCCCCTTTAACTCATGCATAACATATACAATAAATATATGCAATGAATACTAAACATGAATATGCATCAATATGCATAAAATAATGAAATGAACATGCTCTTGGTATCAAACTTTTAAAATAAATTCCTTTTCCTTTTTGAAATAAACATGTTCTTAAATAATTACTCTTGATACCAATAAAAATTTCAATTTGAAAAATTTTATCAATAAAAGCAATAAAAGCTTTTGATACCAATCAATAAAAACTCTTGATGCCAATTGAAAGATAATCAATAAAAGCTCTTGATATTAACAATAAAAATTTTAACAAAAGTACTTGATACTAATAAAAGAAAATAACAAAATATGTTCTCTTGATACCAATATCAACAAAACATCAAAACATCAAACAAACTTTCTTGATACCAATATGAAACAAACTTTGGTATAAACTTATAAATAAACAATAAAAACATGCATATAAACTCAAATACTTCTCCCCCTTTTTGTCAATCATCAACAAAGGGGTCAAAAAAACAATAAAACAATATTCTTCCCCTTTTTGTCTTAAACAAAAAAGATCAATAAGGGGTGAAATCAAATCAAAATATTATGATACCAATTGAAAAAATATATCAATTTAGCGCATCATGATATCAATAAAACATACCATTGAAAGTACATAAAATAAATATTTTTAATTTAAATAAACATGTCTATATTATACCAATTGAAAGTAAATAAAACATGTTGAAGAATTCAACCAAAAATTTGGATATTAATTGAAAGATGTAAACAATTATGTAATCTTGATATCAATAGTAAAGATTAGTACTAACAGAAAGTAATTTTTCATTAGGAGTATATGATACCAAAAATAATCAATATCATTTTTCAATCCTTTTTCAACATAAAGTGTGGGAGTAAAATACCAAAGGTAAACAAAACTAATTAAAAAGTGAAATATGAATTTTCTCCCCCTTTATGAAATACCAAACAAAATGATGCATAAGCTTGTATAAGATACCAATTGAAACATAATCAATTGAAATATAATAGTCATTTAATAAATCAAGCTTAACATAACCAAAATTTGTGCTCAAAGATATAGAGATATAGTAAGCACAAATAAAACATATATATATGTATGAAAAATTGAATACTAATCGAAATTGATACTATTTGAAGTGTAAGCATACATATATAGAAATATATATGAGTATATAAAAAGAATGTCAATAGTGATACCAATTGAAAAGATCCAATGATACCAATCGAAAACATAATAAGATCAAGTGTATAACTCATACTTCTTACCACCCATTTCATGCACATGTTTAAAATAATTTCAATAATAAGCATACAAGGCATGGTCGCCCAATCAACCGCCCTTGGATAGGTAGGGGTTTTCAAAAATAAGTTTGAAAATATAGTATGTTTGAAAAACTCTACCATAATGAAGAATACGAACTAGTTATATGAAAATTTTGTAAACCAGTACGAAATCCTTCATGCAAGGAATAAAACAAAAATATATTTCATAAAAAACATGTAAATCACATGATTACCAAACACTCAAAATCTATATAGCACAAATTGTACTCATGAAATAAAATCATGAGAAAACGTTAAATAAAGTGAGTGTATAAGAGTTATGTGAAACACATCATCATGAAATAGGCAATCAAGCTCAAAATGAAATTCCTTAAAAAACATAAAAATCATCAAAACTAGAATCCTTCAAGGTATATGTATGTCCTGTACAAACTAAAGTATACATACATATCCAAATATAAACGAGTCCACACAAGTATATGCATGAAGGCAAGTGGCTCAATGATGTATATGTATAGCTATTAATTTGGACAAAATAGACATATACATGAAGTTAAACATAAACATGAAAAACATGTACAAAATAGGAATAGAAGTCAAATGTATGAATCATCAAAACTAGGCTATACTAGTACATCTAATGGGTACAAATGAGCATTCAAGCACAAACACATAGTAATATATTTGTGGCTCACTAGTTGTACAAGTATATATCCCAGTTTTAATGAAACTAACATCTAAACATGTAATCAAAATATGAAGCATAGAAATCAAAACAAAAACCCATATGTTCATAATGGCAAATGCCCATGAATTAGATCTAGGACATACACATTAGTTAAACTAAAGTGAGAACACTAAATATGGGTCCAAATAAACATGGGTGTCTCAAATACTAATCATGCATATCATAGGACTAATAAACATGGCATATGGTATAATGAATATTAAAATAAGACATGCTATAAATGAATGATCTAAAAGAATGCAAACATAATGGGAGTTAGAGATTATTACCAAAACCGAAAAGGCACATCTCCATATCTCCAAACCAAGGTGGTCCTCCCACCAAACTCTCCTTGAAAGTGATGCATCCAAATTGTCCTCTTTGAGCTCGGAACGCATCCACATCAAGGCACCATCGCTCTCACGTCATGCGAGAGCCCACACCTACATCAAATAACATAGGGGTGGTCTTTGGTACCCATACTCTTTTGGGTCCATGGGGGTTAGCTCCTTTTCTAACCCAAACAAACTTAGTTGCTAAATTTGAATCATGTATACGATTATAACAAAACTTAGCAAGGTGGCCCTTACGTCCACAATGTGTACATGTGTATGTTGGCCCAAAGGCCTTCCACTTTAGTTTTGATGATGATTAACTCATATAGTTATGTGTACTAATAATCTTGCAATGTTTAAGTTTCAGATATTTAACAAGATATTAGTTGGTGGAAGCTACCCACATGTTGATTCAAGAGCCCGAGCGTCAAAGATCATATATAGCACTTGCTCGGTGGATCAAAGAGTTTTGGATCGAGTCGGCTTGGAGATTGCGCTCTACAAGAAGACATCGGTACCATAGTTTAGTTTTGGGTTTAGATCCTAATTGTAAAGATTAGAATAGTATGATAAGCTCAAGTTCACAACACACACGTTTCATGTTTTGAATATTGGTTTTCGGTTTTTCGGTTTTAGGTTTAACCGATCTTGGTTTTCATGAATAGATTTTATATCAAAACAAGTTTACATGGTTTAGTGTATATATGATTTGTTCTATATACATGCATGCTTCTATTGCTTAAACAAACTTAGTTTGATAGTCTACTTCATGAGTTTTATGTTTTGGTATTTATGACAAAACATATTTTGGAATTAATGACAAAAACTATGATATATATTTGTTTCATGTATATTGGATTTCTATCCATATGCATCATGCTTCAAAGTGTTTAATTATCATGTTTTTGTATCTGGAAGTGTTTTGGACAAAACGTATTTTCTATTCAAGTTTTAGAAAATACAGTTTTTGGTTTTTGGTAAAAATGAAAAGACATAAAAATAGTTTTAATTGCTTGATATTTGAGTCAAAACTTTTATCACATGTTTATATATCAATGCAATTTGACAAAACTATTTTTGGGGATTTTTAGTAGTTTATAAGAATTTATTGGATATGTATTTCCCCAGATTTCTGACCTGTTTTGGTGTCTGCCAGGCTGATCGGTCGACCGGTACGGTCGACCGCACCATGTAGACGGTCGACCGTCTGGGTCGACCGACGTGCACAGAAACGTGCACGCTGGCTACACCTATAGCCGGTCGACCGTGCCGGTCGACCGACTGAGAGCAGGTTTGCTCTCTGTTTGTTTGGGTCGACCGGGCGGTCGACCACTAGCGCCAACGGGTCAAAAATTGACCGTTGGGCGGTCGACCGGGCGGTCGACCGTCAGGGTAATTCTGGCAAAAATTACAGCCAACGGCTATTTTCTGGATTAGCCTATAAATACCCCATTTGCAAGAGTTTTTCTCTAAGAATTTTTGTGCGAATTTTTACATACTCTCTGGTGTTTTTACAGCAATAAAAAGAAGTTTTTGAGCTTGATTTGAACAATCTTTTTGGTGTTTTCTTTAGGGTTTGAAAAATCAAATAAAAGAGTTTTGGGAAAAGCTTTTGAATTGAACTTCTCTATCTTGGTTTCATTTATTTCCCAAAGATTTTCTTTGAGTTGCTGGTTTCAAATCCCTTGGTTTTCTCCACACTTGAGCTAAAATCTACTATCTTTTCTATAGGATTTTGTGTGGGAAAAAGAGATTGTTTTGTGGTTGTTGTTTGAAACTACTAAGTTATAAACCCTATCTTTAGCTTGGCTTTGTGCCTTTCCCTCATTGTGTTGAGGAAGTTTGGCTATTGGGTTGTATCCCTCAAGGTTGTGAGGTGATCCTTGTATTGGTTTTGAGTTTGGAAATCCCTCAAGTTGTGAGGAGATAGTTGGCTTGGAGTTGTGCCTCAAGGAGGAGGTTGTGATTGTAAAGAGAGGAGTTGGGTACTCCTTGTGAGAGTTCTTGGTGAACTAGCTAGTGGATTAGAAATCCTTCGTGTGTCGAAGGCGGGGATGTAGAGCTGGGTGCTCGAACCTCGATAACATATCTCTGTGTTTGCGTTTGATCCATTGACTCTCTCTATCTCCCTCTTTACTTTGTGTATTGTGCATATTGCTATATCCCATACTTGCTTGTGTGTGCATCATTGTTGTAATTGCAATTAGTTTTTAAAATTCCGCATTAAGTTCACTAGATTAGCATCGTCACCTATTCACCCCCCCTCTAGGTAAACTTTTCATTGGTATCAGAGCTAGCGCTCCTGATATTTAGGTTTAACCACCTAGGAGTGAGATCTTGGTTTGCTAATCTTCATTTACATTTTCATTTGCACACATTTAGTTTGCACTTATGGCTAGCCCTCCTATGTTTGATCATTTTAGACTTGATGCTTGGAAGGCTAATATGACTAAACATTTAAAAGACCTAGGACATCTAGTTTATCAAGCCATTACCATAGAATCCCTCCCAAATAGTAGCAAGCATAAGAAGGCCAATGCATTAACACTTAGGGCACTTAGAGCATCTCTAAATGAACATTCATTACATGTTTTTGATCGTTATGATTCAGCTTTTGCAGTTTGGAGCATCTTGACTTCTCCCGAGCTTCCAAGGATTATCAACAAGATGAGGAGATCTAAGAGAGAAAAGTCCGAAGAGTAATGCCTCATGGTCCAAGGGAAGAACTCCCTTGAGGTACAATCGGATTCTCAAATAGATGATAGCTCTAGTTCCTATTGTCATGGATGTTTTGAAGTTCAAACTTTGAATATGGAACTTGTTCAAAAGCTTGAGAATTTGTTAGAAGAACATGATTTGTTGAAAGATGATAATCTTGTTTTGAAAAATGAATTAAAGGATTTATGCTCTAATTTTGAATTGATGTTGCAAGAGAAGGAAGAGATTGCAAGTGAATGTGACTCACTTAAATCTCAACTCGAACTTGCTTTAAAGGAAAATGAATTTTTGAAAAACAAAAATGATTGTGATGATGTTGTAAAGCACAATGAGATTTTATCCTCAAAATTGGATTTTACTTTTAAAGAAAATCTCACTTTGAAAAATGATATTGATGCAATTACAAAAGAATTGGATTTGGTTTTGAATAAAAATAAATCTTTGCAAAATGATATTGATATTCATGTTTGTCATGCTAGTGTAGCTTCTACTTCTTGCACACCTATAGCATGCTCCACTTTATCTTCTAGCATTGAAAATGATATAAATAATTTGAAGAAAAGTGTTGATTGTTTGGGCTCCACTTTGAGCCAATGTGCTTTAAATCACACTCGTTTGGAATCCTTAGTTCGCAAGAAACAAACTCCAACTATGCATGCACACCCATCACGGCATACACATGCTCATCACGGACACAATCATAACATGTATGCTCAGTGTACACTTGTACACATTGTGGTCGAAAAGGCCACCTTGCTAGATTTTGCTATGATAGATTACATATTGAAAATTTAGCAACTAATCTTGTTTGGGTTAGGAGAGATACTAACCCCCGTGGACCCACAAGAAAATGGGTACCAAGATCCACCTCTTTGATGTTTGATGTAGGTGGAGGCTCTCGCATAACGTGAGAGTGTTGGTGCCTTGAGGTGAATGCATTCTAAGCTAAAAGGAGAACCATTTGATGCTTCACTCTCAAGGAGATTTGGTGGGAGGACCACCGTGGTTTGGAGAACTAGAGATGCACCTTCATCGGTTTTGGTATCATTCTCTAACTCCCATTTTTATTTGCATGCTTTTAATATTCATCTATTTATAGCATGTCATGTTTTATTGTTCATGCCATGCTCTTTAGAATAGTGTTATACATGTGTAGTTACTTGAGCACCTATGTCTTATATGGATCTATATTTAGTGTTCTCACTTTGTTTAAACTAACATGTATGCCCTAAATCTAATGCACATGCATATGCATTATGACCATTTGGATGTTTATGATTTCTGTTCTTATTGAATCATGTTTCATTATTTCATGATTAGTATGATATTTGGCATGTTTATTAGACTTATGCTTTACATGATTAGTTATTGAGACACCCATGTTTAGTATGGACCCATATTTTGTGTTCTCTTTATGTTTTAGCTATCATGTTTATCATAGGTTTAATGCACATGTCTTTGTCATGCAAATCATATGGTTGACTATGATTTTTTTTTGTTTTAATGATTCATATTTTGATAAATAACTTGTGTTGTATGATTTCTAATTTAGCCACATGTTTTGATCATGTATTTTATGATTCTTATAGCATGTGGATTTACATAATGATCATTTTTAGAATATTGTTGATTTATGACTCGTTTTATGCTTAATGATTTGGATATATGCTTAGATGTTAGTTTTCATTAAAACTAGGATTTATACTTGTACATAGAATGGGCCACAAATAAACCTTTATATATGTTTGTGCTTGGATGCCTATTTGTACCCATTATATGTTCCAGTATAGTCTAGTTTTGATGATTCATGCATTTTAAACTTGTATTCCTATTTTTGGATTTGTTTTATGTATATGAGTTTTCATTTCATGTATATGTTTATTTTGCCAAATCTTAAGATATACATGTATACCCTTTGAGTCATTTACCTTTCATGCAAATCTATATATATGGACTCAATTGTGTTTAGGGATATGTATGTACACTTATTGTGTTGGCAATTCATACATATACCTTGAAATGAAATTAGTTTTGGTGAAAATTCAGTTTTTCTTGATTTCGTGTTTATTTGTTTAACTTCATGTATATGTGTATCTTGTCCAAACTATTGATTATACATGTACATCCTTGAGTCACGTGCCTTCATGCATATACTTTTGTGGACTCATTATGTTTAGGATATGTATGTATACTTTAGTTTGTACATGACATACATATGCCTTGAAACTTAAATCATATGGATGAACTTTCATGGATTTCATGATTCACTTATGTTTCATATCTTGATGATTACTATATTGAGCTTAATTATCCATTTTCATGATGATATGTTTCTCATAACACTTGTACACTCACCTTATTTTGATGTTTTCTCATGATTTGATTTTTCATGAGTACTATTGGTGCCATATAGATTTTGAGTGTTTGGTGATCATGTGATTCTCATGTTTCATGAAAAATCTTTGTGTTTTATCTTGAAGGATTTCGTACTAGTTGATTCATATGACTAGTTGTGATATTCTTCATGAGGTAGAGTTTTTCAAACATACTATATTTCTAAATCTATTTTTGAAAACCCCTACCTTCAATGGGCGGTTGGATGGGAGATCATGCTCATGTATGCTTTATAATGAAAATCATTTTAAACTTGATCATGAAATGGGTGGTAGTTGATATGAGTCATACACTTGATCTTATTCTTGTTTCAATTGGTATCATTGAATTCTTTCAATTGGTATCAATCTTGACATCCTTTTGTATACTCATATATGTTTTGTTTTATATATATATGCTTACACTTCATATAGTATCAATTTCAATTGGTATCTATTTCTTACATACATATATAGATGATTTATTTGTGCTTATTATATCCCTATATCTTGAAGCACAAATTTTGGTTATGTTAAGCTTGAGTTTTTCAATTGGTATCCATATACAAGCTTTATCATAATTTTAAGATTGCTAAGCTTGAATTTTTAATGAATATCATGTTTCAATTGATTTAATTTTCAATTGGTATCTTATTTCAAGCCTATGCATATTTTCTTTTGGTATTTCATAAAGGGGGAGAAAACTCATATTTTATATTTCAATTAGTATTTGGTTTACCATTGTTTTTGTTTCCCACTCCCTAACTTTATGATATTAAAGTAATTGGTATCATATGCTTATAATGAAAAATATCTTCTTTTGGTATCAAGATGCTATTTGTTTCCTTAAATTTGGTATCAATTTTTTTATCATCTATTGGTATCAAGTTTACATTACATGTTTTCATTTTGATATAAAATGTTATTTTGTTTCAATGCCTTGTTTTATTTCAAATAGGATTTGGCATTTCTCAAAGTTTGTTATTTTCAATTGATATCATATTGACTTTGGTTTTACCCCTTGGAATAATTTATTGCTTCTTTGTGTTGAAGATTTAGGGGGAGAAGTATTTTTTTCATTATGTTTGTTTTTACCCCTTTGTTGATGATTGACAAAAAGGGGGAGAAGAATTTGTAGTTTATATGCATGGTTGATTTATGCATATGTTTTAGTTGGTTTTCATTAGTAATAATATGTTGGTTTCAATATTATTGTTTTATTGGTATCAAGAGCATGTTTCATTGTTTATGTTTTATTTTAATTGGTATCTAGAACATGTTTATATGTGTTTAAGAACATTCATTGCATATCTTATATGTTTTATTGTTATGCATGAGTTAAGGGGGAGCTTCTTTGAAGCTTAACTTTAATCCATGCATATATAACTCCATGAGTTTTGTCATCATCAAAAAGGGGGAGATTGTTGGCCCAAAGGCCTTCCACTCTAGTTTTGATGATGATTAACTCATGTAGTTATGTGTACTAATAATCTTGCAATGTTTAAGTTTCAGATATTTAACAAGATATTAGTTGGTGGAAGCTACCCACATGTTGATTCAAGAGCCCGAGCGTCAAAGATCATATATAGCACTTGCTCGGTGGATCAAAGAGTTTTGGATCGAGTCGGCTTGGAGATTGCGCTCTACAAGAAGACATCGGTACCATAGTTTAGTTTTGGGTTAGATCCTAATTGTAAAGATTAGAATAGTATGATAAGCTCAAGTTTACAACACACACGTTTCATGTTTTGAATATTGGTTTTTGGTTTTTCGGTTTTAGGTTTAACCGATCTTGGTTTTCATGAATAGATTTTATATCAAAACAAGTTTACATGGGTTAGTGTATATATGATTTGTTCTATATACATGCATGCTTCTATTGCTTAAACAAACTTAGTTTGATAGTCTACTTCATGAGTTTTATGTTTTGATATTTATGACAAAACATATTTTGGAATTATTGACAAAAACTATGATATATATTTGTTTCATGTATATTGGATTTCTATCCATATGCATCATGCTTCAAAGTGTTTAATTATCATGTTTTTGTATCTGGAAGTGTTTTGGACAAAACGTATTTTCTATTCAAGTTTTAGAAAATACAGTTTTTGGTTTTTGGTAAAAATGAAAAGACATAAAAATAGTTTTAATTGCTTGATATTTGAGTCAAAACTTTTATCACATGTTTATATATCAATGCAATTTGACAAAACTATTTTTGGGGATTTTTAGTAGTTTATAAGAATTTATTGGATATTTATTTCCCCAGATTTCTGACCTGTTTTGGTGTCTGCCAGGCTGATCGTCGACCGGTACGGTCGACCGCACCATGTAGACGGTCGACCGTCTGGGTCGACCGACGTGCACAGAAACGTGCACGCTGGCTACACCTATAGCCGGTCGACCGTGCCGGTCGACCGACTGAGAGCAGGTTTGCTCTCTGTTTGTTTGGGTCGACCGGGCGGTCGACCGCTAGCGCCAACGGGTCAAAAATTGACCGTTGGGCGGTCGACCGGGCGGTCGACCGTCAGGGTAATTCTGGCAAAAATTACAGCCAACGGCTATTTTCTGGATTAGCCTATAAATACCCCATTTGCAAGAGTTTTTCTCTAAGAATTTTTGTGCGAATTTTTACATACTCTCTGGTGTTTTTACAGCAATAAAAAGAAGTTTTTGAGCTTGATTTGAACAATCTTTTTGGTGTTTTTTTTAGGGTTTGAAAAATCAAAGAAAAGGGTTTTGGGAAAAGCTTTTGAATTGAACTTCTCTATCTTGGTTTCATTTATTTCCCAAAGATTTTCTTTGAGTTGCTGATTTCAAATCCCTTGGTTTTCTCCACACTTGAGCTAAAATCTACTATCTTTTCTATAGGATTTTGTGTGGGAAAAAGAGATTGTTTTGTGGTTGTTGTTTGAAACCACTAAGTTGTAAACCCTATCTTTAGCTTGGCTTTGTGCCTTTCCCTCATTGTGTTGAGGAAGTTTGGCTATTGGGTTGTATCCCTTAAGGTTGTGAGGTGATCCTTGTATTGGTTTTGAGTTTGGAAATCCCTCAAGTTGTGAGGAGATAGTTGGCTTGGAGTTATGCCTCAAGGAGGAGGTTGTGATTGTAAAGAGAGGAGTTGGGTACTCCTTGTGAGAGTTCTTGGTGAACTAGCTAGTGGATTAGAAATCCTTCGTGTGTCGAAGGCGGGGATGTAGAGCTGGGTGCTCGAACCTCGATAACATATCTCTGTGTTTGCGTTTGATCCATTGACTCTCTCTATCTCTCTCTTTACTTTGTGTATTGTGCATATTGCTATATCCCATACTTGCTTGTGTGTGCATCATTGTTGTAATTGCAATTAGTTTTTAAAATTCCGCATTAAGTTCACTAGATTAGCATCGTCACCTATTCACCCCCCCTCTAGGTGAACTTTTCAGTGTACACATGAGCGTACATCGTGTTATGGGAGTGAACGTGGGAAGCATGTGTATGTCGTGGTTTGTGTGCATGCATAAGAGGAACTTGTTTCTTTCGAAACATAGATTCCAACCGTGAGTAGTTCAAAGCACAATGGCTCAAAGTGGAGCCCAAACAATCCACACTCTTCTTCAAAACATTTATATCATTTTTAATACAAGAAGATAAAGTGGAGCATGCAATAGGTGAGCTAGATGATGAAGCTACACTAGCATGGTAAACATGAGAATCTAAATCATTTTTCAGAGATTTATTTTCATTTAAGCAAACTTCTAAATCTTTTGAAATTAAGTCAATTTTATTTTTCAAAGAAATATTTTCCTTTACAACAAAATCAAGTTTTGAAGATAAAGCCTCATTTTTCTTCAAAACAATTTCACAATCATTTTTATTTTTCAAAATCTTATTTTCATTTAAAATAAGTTCAAGTTGGGTTTTCAAAGAGTCACATTCATTTGAAATCTCAACCTTCTCTTGTAAAGCCCAATCAAGTTTTGAACACAAATCCTTATTTTCTTTTGTTAACTTACAAGTTTTCTTTTTCAAAACTTTATATTTTCAAGGAGGTCCTCACAAATAATAGATAGTTCTTCATTTAAGCCATTGGCATCAATATAATCATTACTAGAAGAACTAGCATCATCACTATCTAATTGAGATTCCGAATATACCTCAAGGGAGTCATTCCCTTGGACCATGTTGCATTGTTGCTCGGATTCTCCACTAGATTCATCCTCCACAATGTTGGGCGTTTAAAGCTTGGAGGAGGTCAAAGTGTTCCACACTGCAAAGGCGGAATCACAGTTAGAAACAATCATAAGATATTCTTTGTTAAGCGTGCTTCTAAGTGCCTCAAGGGCTCGTGCATTGGCCTCTATATGTTTGCTATTACCAAGATAGGATTTCTTGGTAGCGGTAAGGAAAACATGCAAGCCTAGGGTTTTCAAGTACATGAACATCCTATATTTTCACATGTTAATATTGGGAACATCAAACATGAGAGGTGTCAAGCAATCCATGAGTGTGTGCAACAAGATAAGTGTGAAAATGCAAATAATAGATTAGCAAAACCAAGATCACACTCCTAGGTGGTTAAACCAAATATCAGGAGCGTAGGCTCTAATATCAATTGTAAGTACACCTAGAGGGGTGAATAGGTATACGGCTAATCTAATGAACAAAATACGAAAATTAAAACTTAAATTGCAACACACTTAATGTAACCAACGAGTGTAGCCGAATTCTCGGTGAAGGGCTCTGGACTAACTCCTCTTGATTCCTCTGAATAAGAGTTGAGGTGCTATATGAAGCTCTCGTGGTTAAACACAAGTGAGGCACACACTAACAACACAAGCATATATATGATATGGCAATATGATTCAATGTTCAAAGTAATAGAGAGAGAGTTAGAGTCAATAGATCAAACGCAAACACCGAGATTTATTTCGAGGTTCGAGCACCCAGCTCTACGTCCCTGCCTTCATACAGAAGGATTTTCACTAATTTGTCCACACAAGACTCCCACACAGGGAACCTCCACTGAGGATTTGGGGCAATACAACCGGGAGTACACAACTCCTCTTCAATTACAAACACAACCTCTACACATAGAGGCAATGCACAACCAACACAAAAATCACCTCACACAAGAGGGGTAGGCACTTAGCCAATACAAATCAATCACCTCATACTTGAGGGATTCCAACACAAGCTCCACCTCTCACTAAAGGGAGCTAAACACAATCTCTACCTCTCACTAAAGGGAGCTAACCACAACTTTCACAATCACCTCACAATAGAGGGATACCAAATCAATCTCCTCTCACTAGAGGGATATCACAATGAAGGAAGTTTATAACTTGGTGGTTTTCGCAACCACAAACTAAATTTTTCCCACACAACAAAGATTCTATAGAGAGGATAGAAGATATGGCTCAAGTGTGAGGAAAACACAAGGAATGGAAAATAAATACTCAAAAAAATCATTGGGAAAAACTAGAAATAAGGATGAAGAAGATGAACCAAAATACTTTTTTCCCAAAAACACTTTTCTTTGATTTTCCAAACCCTATAAAAAACATCAAATCAAATGTAAACTTTAAAGCCCAAAACTCTTTTGAAACTTGTATAAAAACACTAGAAAGTATAGGAATTTTTGGCTCTTGAAAATCTTGATAAAAACTGGCCAAAAGATGGGGTATAAATAGGCCTCAAAAGAATCTGCCCGTTGGCAGCTGACAAGGTCAAAAATGACCTTCCGGTCGACCGGCCGGTCGACCGGCCAACGGTCAAAAAGTGACCGTTGAGCCTGCCGGTCGACCGCCCGGTCGACCGCGCCCAGAACCAGAGAGCAACGACTCTCTGGCCGGTCGATCGCCCGGTCGACCGGGACAACCCGAGAGTGGTTGCCTTCAGTCGGTCGACCGATCGGTCGACCGCCCAAGGGGCTAGCCTGCGTACACGACCTTGTGCACGTCGGTCGGTCGATCCATCGACCGACTCTGGGTCCGGTCGACCGCTCGGTCGACCGCCAGAGCCTGGCAGGGCTAAATCCAGAACTTGAAAACTGGGTTTTTAATTACCAAATAAATCCCATAAATTCTCTAAAAATCCACAAAAATAAGTTCTTAAATTTTCTTTGAAATACAAACATGTGTGAAAAAATTCAACACATATTTCAAACAATTTGAATCATTTTTGTGACTTACAAATTTTGCCGAAAACCAAAATCCGTATTTTTCAAAACTTGAATTTTTGAAATGGAAAATCGTTTTGTCCAAAACTCATCCAAATACAAAAACATGATATTTAAACAACTTTGAGGCATATAGTATATGGATATAATCCAATATACATGAAAGATATATATATATATATATATATATATATATATATATATATATATATATCAATGTTTTTGACTTAAAATCCAAAAATACGTTTTGTTAAAACACCAAAACACCAAACTCATGAAATAGACTATCAAACTAAGTTTGTTTAAATAGTTGAAGCATACATGTATATAAAATAAATCTAATATACATTAAATCATGAAAACTTGTTTTGATTCTATCTATTCATGAAAACCAAGATCGGTTAAACCAACAAACCGAAAAACCAAAACATGAAACTTAAACAAGTGTGTGTGTTGTGAACTTGAGCATATCACACTATATAATCTTTAACAATGGATCTAAAATATAAACTAAACAATGTACTGAAGTCTTCTTGTAGAGCGCCGTCTCCAAGTCGACTCAGTCCAAATGTGATCCACGGAGCTTGACTCCAAACGAGTGCTAGGTATGAACTTTGACGCTCGGGCTCTGGAATCACCATGTGAAAGCTCCAAAACACTTTTGTTGAAGCTAATCACCTACTAATATCTTGGTTAAATATCTGAAACTAAATATCACAAGATTATTAGTAAACTATAACTACATGAGTTAATCATCATCAAAACTAGAGTGGAAGGCCTATGGGCCAACAACAGTGAGACCTTAGGTATTGTATTAAATACGAGTGTGGACAAAACTAGTTATAAAAGCACATACTTTGGGTTCATGAGTTTGATACGTCGAGGGGATAATCCAAATAAGGAAACCCTCATCTATATACCATATACCCCATGTCGCCATCATCTGAGTTCATACAATCTGAGTTGCCCTCAGAGTAATAGAACAAGAGTGTGTCTGGAGTAATCATTGTATCAAAAATAATATATATATATATATACAAGTGATGAGTAGGATAACTTAATGGCATAAGAATAATGATCAGTATCACCTGTTATTATAATCACTTCCTTCCAGTGTCCCATACCACTGATCGTTCACACTGGAGTCTGCCATCTAGCAAAACGCATCCGAACTTTAATATGTGAATACCGTTATCCGTATGAGGAAATGACTCAATAACACCTACTCCTGACATTATTATTATTAACAATTAAGTTATGGCAGTACAAGACAGTGTTTGGTGTCAAACATCAAGAGTCGGTGGTCGATAGTCAGTACAGGTGTTAGCAGCATAACAACCACTTATTAAATTATTATTATAAGGACTCATTCGATCCGTATGTTTTGGTATATGTTACCGGTTCACATACATCCACATATGAATAAGACGAGTTAAATTATTGAAAACTAATGGGAGATCAATATTTCATGTTCATAATGGGCCCCGTGCATACCCGGGACAACGACCTCACGTGATTGGGTCTGGTCCCCTATCCTAGCCGCTAGGCTGTAACGGTCTTATTTGTATGCCCTTGAACAGGAATAGAATCCAGTCAGGGTGCCAGTATACCCCACCAGAACACCTATAGCCTCAGGTCGTTCTGAATAGTGTTGCAATATTGAGCCATTATGAAGACGTATTTATTGATGTCATCAGTATTCCCCCGTCGCAGTGTAAGTTGTCCAATTATCATATCTTTTATGTAACTATTAATTCACGGGAATAGCAAGAGCATGATACAGGAGTAATAAGAGTACATGAGTATAATAGTACTGGAGATACATGATTACTTTATGTAACAGGATATAATAATTGGATTCTCGTAAATGTGATAATCATAAGTCAAGTGATTAATATATCAGGTGTCGGATATTAAGTGATAACATGTCAAGTACCATGTGTCAGATATAGGTGACAGGTAATGCTCAACAATGTAAACTGTATAAGTAAGCATAGTGTCACAATATAAATCGAGCAACCGATCACTCAAGTTAGAATATGAAAACAATGTAAAAGGACATTTCAAAATGTTCACAACAATTATCACAACAATAAGATACTAAGCTATTAATCAAACAACCAGACAGGGTGAGATTGGATTGGACATGCAAGTAGGAGAACAGGCAAACAGACAAATGAGGCCCGGTAAAATGGGACAAGCCGACAAGCAGAACTGAACAGGACTAGATAGGCAACCGACAATCTGGGTTAGACAGAGTTGATCAGATAAGCGGTCAAGTGAGCAAGCAGGGCTAAGTTGAATTGTATAGACAAGAAAGGCTGAATAGACAAGTGGACAAGCAGAGCTGGATTTAGTTAAAAGCAACCAGAGCTAAGAAGGGCAGGAATATAGTTAGAACGTATTAGCAGTATATAACGCTGATACACGACAGAGCTAGAGTCCTAGCAGAGCTAGCATGCAGTTTTAGGCTAAACCCGCATAGCGGGGCTAACGAACGTAGCGAAGCGACGTATAAATGCCAAGCTAATGCTCACAGCGAAGCTAAACGCCTACGGCAAAGCCAATACAACTATGCTGGGTCTTTGGTATGGTGTAGCCACGATCACGGCACAACTAGATGCACGTGATGAAGCCAACGTATGACCGCTATGCTATCATACATGGCATAGCCACGCTCACGACGGAGCTAGCTGATAAAGTGCAGAGCTCTAAGCTCACCTGCTGACAGAGCTAGTAGAGATCCCTAAGGTAAAGTCTGAAGACTGAGTCCAAAGCTGGGGTCAAGCTAGCAAGCAGGGATAGACGCTAACGCGCACGCGGCGAAGCCAACGCACGTGATGTAGCAGAGTATGAACACTCTGCTAACACCATGACGTAGCTACACTCGGGTGAGTTTCATGGTAAAATACTGAATGCTAAACTTGCCTACCAGGTAGAGCAAAAAAGAGATCCAGAGGGTCTAAACGCACCCCCTTTCAGGGAGTAGACAAGAGTCCAAAAAGGCTAATGGGGCCAAAAGTCCAAGAAGGTACCTGCAGAGTTATTAGTACCACACAAGCACACATATAAACAGTAGAATAATAACGGGAGAACTGTAGATCGGTCAACCTCGCGACGGGGTTATCACGAAACCATAGGTGTATACTGAAGTCTATTGGATATTCCAGCCCGAGGGCTGAGTAGGCGAAACCACTCCGCCAAAACTTCCACTTATAAGGGTATAGGGGGCCTATTGGCAGCCCGGGAAGTGGTTTCTCGGGACAGCGCACCCCGGAGGGGACGTTTGTCCTGAGGGTCTTCTCCTACAATCTGGACCACTGTTAGTCCCACAAATACAATATCATCTATACTAGTACAACCATTTGCCACAGGTATAAAATATCATCCACGATACAACCACCGATACACTAATACAAGTGCCAATACACAGATACAGTCAATCACCCACAATTATACAACACCACCAGATATACATACACCCATGCATTATAAATATATAATCGCCTAAATATAATATAGGCACCCCCCCAGAATAAAAACAAGTACTAGCAATCCCAGAAAAGTACTCGCAAACCACGAAATATGTACTCGCCTAAGTCATCAGAAAATGTCACGAAATCCTGGAGTCCCAAAACGCGTGTACGCCACCAGTATTATTAAAATATGTACATATTATTTTATTTATTATTATTATTTTTATTTCTTTTTTTGAGAGAGAATGAGACAGGAAGGGGAGAGAGAATAAGAGAGAGGGAAACGGGGAGAGAAAGAGACTAGAGAGAGATACTGCTGGAAGAAAGAAAAAGGAAGGAAAAAGAGAAAGAAAAATAGAAGAAAGAAAGAAAGGAAGAAAGAAAGAAAGAGGAGAAGAGGGGGGCCTGGTGGCTGCGGGCCACCAGCGATGGTGGAGGTGAGGGGCGCGACGCGCGGCCGGAGGGAAGGGTGGCGCTGTAGCTGGACCCGGGGAGGAAGGGGAGGGGTTTTTGGTGGTGGAAGTTGAGATGGTGTTGGTGATTGTTAATGATAATGGGTGTTTGTGGTGGAGGTTGTTGTGGAGGAGAGTGGGGAGGAGATGGTGTAGGTTTTGTAGTGGTGGTAGGTTGGTGGTGATTGGGGAGGAGATGGTGGTGAATTTTGAAGATGAAGGTGATGGTGGTGGTGATGGGTTTGGGAGAAATTAGAGAAGGGGAGGTGGTGGATGAAAGAGGGGGTTGGGAAAGGCAACACCGGCCTGGGGAGGGCAGCGGCGCGCGCATGGCCAGCGGCGGCAGGTGGAGAGAAAGGAGGAGAGGAGATGGTTGAGAGCGGGAGATTGAGAGAGTGATAGAGTTAGAGAGACAGAGGATTTAATTAGGGGAGAGAGAGTGAGAAAAGAGAGAGGAATGGGCGTAGGGTACGGTGGAGAGAGGGAAGTTGAATTCGGCAGGGGATGGGGTAAGCAGGGGAGCCGGGGCAGAAGGATGAAAGAAAAAGAAAAAGAAAAGAAGAAAAGGAAAGAAGAAAAGAAAAGAAAAAAGAAAAGAAAAGACACTTTTGGGAAAATTGAAATTAATTTGATTACAAGTAGTATCAAAATTTGTTGTTTTGTTTAATTGTTTTAATTGGTATCAAAATTTATTTTAAAAGGTTTTTAAAATTTATTTTGAAATGTATTACTTATATGCAAGGGGAGCTTAACATCTCCTCCATACATAGGTTCATGTTGAGTGTAGTATATAAAGAAGAGCTTGACCATTTTTCTTTATATGGTACACGTGGTAGGGGAGCGTAACATCTCCATCTATACATTGTATATTGTACTTATATGAGTTAGGGTATTGTCTTCCCTTCTCCATATAATGTATGTATGCAGGGGGAGTTAACTTGATATCCCTCCTCTTATAAATTTATGTCGCATATACATTTATCTTGTTTGCTTTTCTTCACCCCTTTGTTGATGAATTGACAAAAGGGGAAGAAGAATTGAGAGATATATATATGCATGTTTAATATTTCTTTTTATGCATATATGTTTTTGTTTATTTAATATTTTGCTATGTGTTTTATTGAATATCTTTATAATTTATTATTGTGCATGAGTTAAGGGGGAGCTTCTATGAAGCTTATCTTTAATCCATGTATATATAACTCCATGAGTTTTGTCATCATCAAAAAGGGAGAGATTGTTGGCCCAAAGGCCCATCACTCTAGTTTTGATGATGATTAACTCATATAGTTATAGTACTAATGACTTGTGTTTATTAAGTTTCAGATATTCAATCAAGATCTTAGTCAGTGTTTAGCTTCAATAAAAGATTCTAAGTCAAGTTTTGAAGCTAGTACATATTGATTCATAAGCTCGCGCTTCAAGATCGCATCAAGTACTCAAAGTGAAACCTAGCTCATTGATCAAGTTTGGATCAAGTCGAGAAGAAGAAGAAGATTTTCAAGAGAAGATTTTCGAGAAGACTTGAGTCCTAATTTTTAAGTTTTAAGATTTGTGTTTTAGATAAAATGTAAATGACAGATTAGTTGCGGATTACTCTAGCTCATACACACACAAAATATTTTATAACTTTCATATTAAATGGTTTTAGTTCTTGGAAAATATAGTTTTGGTTTTTGGATTTTCAAGAATACATCTTTTATTTCACAAATAGATTTCATCAAAACAAGTTTACATGGTTTATATGTGTATTGGATTTCATCCATATACACTATTGTTTCATATTATTTAAATAACTTATTTTGATGAGTTTATATCATGTGTTTTAAATTTGTATTTATCAAAACTTATTTATGAGCTTATTGTCTAAAACAAGTATATTTCATTCTCTATGTGTATTGGATCATTTCCGTACATACCATGCTTCAAACAAGTTTCAATATCTTGTTTTTACATTTGAAAAAGTTTTGAAAAAAATCAGATTTTCATTTAGAAGTTTGTTTTTGAAAAATATGATTTTTGTTTAAGCTTTAATTTCTATGCCTCAAAAATAGTTAAATTGTTTGTAATATGTGTTGATTTTTTATTACAGATATTTGCATTTTAAAGTATTTCAATGAATCTATTTTTGTGAAATTTATGAGATTTAATAGAATTTTTATGAGTTTCAAAGTTAGAGTTTTAAATCCTTAAAAAATTTGTGTTTGGACTGTTGTCAGCCGACCGAGCGGTCGACCGAAGTAAGGCTCAGTCGGTCCGATCGGTCGACAGACTGCCCAAAAACGTATACGTACCTAATACCCTTGGCTTGGTAGACCGACTGGTCGACCGTAGGTAGGCTCGGTCGACCGAGCGGTCGACCGACTGGCACTACCCAAGTCTCGGGTTGTGGCGGTCGATCGTTCGGTCGACCGACAGAGAGTAGATCTCTCTGTGGCCTGGGGACGCTCGACTGGGCGAACGACCGGCAACCCCTAAGGTCAGATTTTTGCCTGTGGGTCAGTTAACCGGCCTGTCGATCGACAAGTCAATCTGGGCCATAACGGCTAGTTTTTGACAGCCTATAAATTTAGGTCTTTTGGGCCAGTTTTTGATAAGATTTTTTTCACAAGTTTTAGAGCTAGTTTTTTTCTATCCTCCAAAAAGTTTTCTTTACATATTAGAGCTTAACTTTCATATCAAAAGGACAATAGTGTTTTTCTTGATCTTTTTCAAAAGAATTTCCTTGAGTTTTTCACCTCGACATTTATCTTGTTTTCTTACACAAGCTTGAGTCTTTTCATTGCTATATTCATCCTCTAGGATCCTTGTTGTGAGAGTGTTTATTGGTGATCAAGAGAAGTGATCACCAAATGTTCTAATTTGTATTTGGAGAAGTTGTAGAGGTTGTGGCCTCGGCGAGCTTGCGGTTTCGCATGTGTTGTTCTTGCGGAAATAAGTAAGGGACTTGTAGGTTCAAGAGTTCTTGAGGGAGCTCGTTGTAAGTGTTGCGGTACCGAGTGATTTTACAAGAACGATTATAGTGGAAATCCGTCATTGCGGTGAAAGCGGAAAGACATAGAGCAAGTGGCTTGAACTTCAAAACAATTCTCTCATGTTTGCGATTGCTTATCTCTCTCTATCTTACATGTTCATATTGCTCTTATCGTTATATGTTTGATATTTACTTGTGCTTTATTGCATATATGCTTGGGATTGTTTAGTATTTTGCATGCTTGTATTCCTTGCCCATTCATTGCATGCTTGATATTGTATTCACACTAGTATTCAACCAAGAGAGTTATAGTAGCACCTCAACTCTTAATCTAGAGGAATCTTGAGGAAAAGTCCAAGGCCTTTCACTGAGAATTTGACTTCACTCTTTGGTTATACTATTTGTGTTAGTATAATAGTTTTAGTTTGCACATATAGTTTTTAATTCCGCATTTGTTTGGCATTAGATTGCAAATCACCTATTTCCCCCTCTAGGTGACCTACAATTAGTATTAGAGCTTGGTGCTCTTGATTTGAGTCTAACAACCTGGAGTTAAAGATTCTCGTTTTTACTAGTCACAATATTTGCATACACACACATGGATTTTATTGCACCTCCTATGTTTGACATTCTTAACTTCCAAACTTGAAAAGTTAAGATATCTATGTATCACAAGGCCCTAGATATTCAAATCTATCTTGCCACTATTAAAGATTCATATTTTGTAAATGCCAAGCATCTTGAGGCTAATACAAAAATCATCCATGCTTTAAAGTCAACCCTAAATGATGAAATTTATTTAGGTTTCTAGCTTTGATTCGGCTTTTATAGTTTGGAACACTCTCATCTCTCTTGAGGAACAAACACCACATGAAAAGAAGAGTGACTCGAATGAAGGAAGTGCCACTTCCAACATGTGTTGCATGGTCCAAGGGGATGACCCCCTTGAGGTAAATTCCGATTCCAAGCATGATAAAGATGTTGATATGCCATATGATGAGCTTGCATTGTTTCATAAAATGCTTTTTTAAAAAATATGATTTATTAAATGTTTAGAAAAATAAGTTGAAGGAAGAAAATGCTTCTTTGTTGAATGAAAATAATTTTTTGAAAAAGGAGAATGTTACCTTTGTCTTCAAAATTGGATGTATTTTTGAAGGAAACAATTCATTGAAAAACAAAATTTATTCAATTTTAAAAGAAAAGGATTTTGTTTTAAAAGAGAAAGAGGATTTGTCTAATTCTTTTGATTGTCTTCAAAATGATTTTGATTCTCATTCTTGCCATGATTCTCATGTTATTATTCCTTTATATTCTCTTGACAATGAGTTTCATGTTTTGAAAAATAGAATTGATTGTTTGGGCTCCACTTTGAGCTAATATGCGTTTAATCACTCTAAATTGAAATTCATATTTCGCAAGAAACAAATTTCACATATTCATGCATATACCCAGGCATACATCTCATGCACATGATCGGGGCGAAACCAGCACTTGAAAACGTGTGTTTTATGAAATCAGTGTAAAACGCGTGTGCTATTGTTCCCCCGATACTTCTGTTATAGCGTTGGCTCAACGAGTCGAATCAACGAGAACGGGAGGCGATAGAAGCATTAATAATTTTTATTCACGTCAGTTGTTAACAAGTTCTTCTTTGTTAAAGAATGAGAAAAAGAAATAAAAGAAATCCAAAAGTAATGGGTGGTGAAGGCAATGAAATCGACAATGAGAAAACAAATGAAAAGTGGTTGTGAATCGATAAAACAAAACAAGAAAGGTGAAGTGATTTAGAAAGTGGGTTTGAAAACAAAAAGTAAATGAAACAAAGTTAAACTTAGAAGATGGTGAAAACAACAAAGAAAGATAAAAGAAGAGTTTTGAAATCAGTTTTTAAAACAAAGAAAAAAGAAAGGAGGAACTATGAAAGAAAACTCATTGCTACTAACTGCTAATTACTCTAATAACCATGCTAACCTCTTAGTGATAGTTGCCTCACATGGATCCTTGGCTATCACTAGTCCTTGGCATCAAGAGACGATACAAAGCATGGCTCATAAGAAGCTTCTTCCACATTCAAACACATCCATTCTGCAAAATAAGTTGCAAGCTACTATTAGATCATCAAAACCGATTAGAGGTGAGCATGAAATAAAGAAGACATTGCAAGTTAGCTTGTTAGTAGGTTAGATGTTAGAATGTTAGAATGTTAGAATCTATCATCATGAGCCATCAATCGCTCTTGCAAGAGCAAGACCTTGTAGAGGCTATTAGATTCATGTGAATTATGAAGGTTAAATGATTAGTGTTTAATAGTTATATTGCCATGAGAAGAAAAACTAGCTAAGTATTATGTAGAAGATGTAAAAAATATAATGGAGAAGAAAGGAGACACCTTTACATAGTGGTCACCATCTATTCATCAATATCTCTCTATCTCTCTCTGAATCAACTCAGCCCTACTACATATCTAAAAACAAAATGAAAATACAAAAGAAAAGAAGAAAATCCTATTCTACAACTAGAAAAGAGAAAACCTAGCTTTCTTGTTGATCTGCTTGCGTCTCAGATCTCTGCAGGGCTTTATATAGGCAAAAGGAGGTTCTAGAGGACGAGACGAGGCTATGCCTCGAAAATCGACGCGTGGCTCGCCATTTCAGGGACTTAGGTCCCTGGTCTTGTCGAGCAGTTTCATGTCGCTTCGGGGACCTTTCAGGTATCCTCGAATTTAGAATTTGCGTCCGAATCTTCGTCAGGCACGTGCCAACGTCTAGATTCAATGTATCTTCTAGAAAACTCTCTACCTTGGCCTCCAAGAAATCCGGATTTAATTACCCAAAATGGGTATAATTAAGCTCTTATTACCTATATGCCCTTGAACTTTTGATTATATGCAAAATAGACCAAAACACTATTTAGGAACGATATTTTATTCATAAATCAGTAGGTAAATGTGATATAAAAGTTCAAAATTGTAGACTAATCACACCCCCACACTTATCTTTTGCTCGTCCCGATCAAAACAAGAAAAGAAGAACTAAACTACAATATTATTGCACTACTTTCGCAGATGAAGTGATTATATTGAGCGTGTGTAACAAGACGTTAAACCTCTAGGTTACCCCTAGAGGAGGAGTTTTGTCTCTTGAGGGTTTTCAGCAGATTGCACCCACAAAATCTATAAAGAAAAGAAGCAAAAGTTAGTGTTTTAAAAACGCATTTTAAAAGAGAGACAAGTTTACGAAATATTTTTGCAAAAATATAAGCAATCTAAGATCATAAGTCCACCAAAATTATTCTTCCTTAAAGTTAGTCTATATGCAAGATATTGTCTTCAATTAAGGTAAGAATTCAAAATTGGATTGAATATTTTATCCTTCATAAACCTAGATGCACTTTGTGATTGTGAAGATTTTTGGGATTTCAACTCTAACTATCAAGCCATTTATATATGTATATTTTTCTCTTTTTCTTCTCGTAGTTTCTTAGGCTTTCTAGTTTACTCGGGTAGTGTGCCTTTAACCGATGACTCTCAGACCAGACGATCTTAGGGCACCAGAAGAAAAAAAATCCCTCGGGTTTAAGGACTCAAGTAAATAAGGCCACATAACTTAAGGGGGATTATTTGTTTCTTTTGACCACCGTTAGGCATGAATAATCATGTTTCTTGAGGCATAGTTATCCAGCTTAATAAGTGATTTTTTTCATATATATATATATATATATTTCTTTTTATTTATTTTGCTTTATGACATTTTAGGTCCTTGTTTCCATCCTAAAAATGTGTAAGTGTGAAGTGCATACTATCTAAGAAAAAAATTCAAGATAAAATTATCTTTCCAATCTATGTTACTTAGCCTATAATTTTAAATAAGATCCATTATTTTAACTAAGTTTAAGATGTCATAATTAAGGCTTTTTTTAATTTTTAAGATCATTTTAATTTTCTTAAAAATAGATCAAAAGTTTGTCTCTTGTTTCAAAAAGTTTTTAAAGGAAGGGAAAATTTCTATGCAAGATCTAAAAAAAAAATCTAAGAATATCCTAAAGGAAGTGAAAAAGAAAGGAAAAAAAATCTAAAAACTCTACATTGGGCGTGTTTGGTTGCAAGGAAGTGGACGGAAGTAAGGAAATAGGGAAGAATAATTGCTCACTTCCCTATCTATCCAAACACCAGAAAGGAAAAAAAGAAAACTCCTTTTTTCTCTTTTACGCAACCATTTCCTCACTTCCAGAGTGCTCAGGTTAATTTTGTGGTCATGTAAATCTCATTTGTAATTAGTTGTAGCGCAAAATAGTTTATTTTTTGATCATGTAAATCTCACTTGCATTCTAATTGCAGTCTATTTTTTATTTTTCTTAATTAATTTTTATTTTAATATTATCTTGTTGTCAACTTTGTGGTCAACTTTTCACTTCTACTTCCACATTACCATCCAAACACCCAAAAAGACATAACATTTTCCAAATCACACTTCCTAACAATATCCAAACACCAAAAAACTTACAACCAATTCCCAAGTTCCAAAGGGAACTATTACTACTTCCCCATTTCCTCACTTCCTCACTTCCACCCTTAACCAAACAGGCCCATTAGTAAACCCTCCCCCACACTTATCTCATGCATTGTCCTTAATACAATGTGAATGTATGTATGCATGAAACAAATAGAGAGGGAAGGAAATATCACCTCAAGGTGGTGGCTCCAGTGGCGGTCTGATTGGTCTACAAAAGACGGCCCAGTCCAATTTACGTGGAGTTCAGAGGAACCCATCAGAGACCTCTATAATACAACCCACTAAAATGATGTATATATAAATGATTTTTATTATGAATTGCATCCCATCTAATTTTCAAATTTTCAAAATAATTTAGAGTCAATTTTATCAACACCCTTGTCCCAAAATGGAGTATGAAATGATGGATTGTTGATTTGGGCTTAAGAACTGATATCGACTCAGGAATTTGATTTAAGTCAAGTAAAGGTTCAGGAGTCATAATTTGTTCAGAAAGTGGGTCCAAATAAAGAAGTTGAAACTCAAGTCCACATTCATTTCCCCACAACGGAATGTGACTTCCTAAGATTAGTTATTCAAGTTCAAAAATGACAGGTATGAGAATCACAACTGACTCTAAAATGTTGCTCAAATCGAATAGCAAAGAGGAGTAAATATTGATTCAGAAATTTGAACTGGATCACAAATTTGATAATCTGGGTCACATTCTTCTTTGACTTCAATTTCATAAACTGAGAACTTGCCAATTTGTTAATGAGATTTTCAAAAGTATGGTATTGGTCAAGTTCAATTTGTTGATCATAAAAGATTGGTGATTCAATTTCATGATGGACCAGCACAGGATCCAATGCTGACTCAGGAAAAGGATTAAAATCAGGTAAAGATATCAGAGTCATTATTGAATCAGGAAGTGGAATTGAATTACCAATTGTGATTTAGGATCATATTCATGCTCAAGTTCAATTTCAGGAAAAGAATAACTTTTCAAACTGTCAATGGGATTTTCAAAAGTCGCAATTTGGTCAAGTTCAAATGGGTGTGCTGAAATTGAATCTTGGCTTCCAAAATAACAAGAGTCTTGGATCAAATCAATAGAGTTAGAGATATCTGAATTGGTCAAAGGTTGATAAGAGAGAGTTTACTCATTCCTATAAATATTGACCAATTTACTCAATTGTGTTTGCAACCTATTGATAGACTGGGCAGAAGATTTTTGAAATTGTAGCGTAGACTCCTGCAAGATTTTTAAACTCTTTTCTAGATATGATTTTTCTTTTAGTGGATGTTCTAGAAAGGGAGTGTAGGAATCTTAGTTTTGGAAATTTTGTGAAGAGTGTGGTCCAACATAATTTAAAATTGTCACTCAGACTCACGCAAGCATTCCATACTTGTTTCCAGGACAGATGGTTGTTCATTTTGAATAGGTGGAACTAGGTATGAATCTTGAAAATATTGTGAAATTAGTGAATTGAGCTTCTTTTGTTAGGACTCAAGCATGTCTTGTACAGGTTCTATAGTTTTTTCTAACTAGACTTTTTTCTCAATTGGTGGTTCAAGAAAAGAAGTATAGGAAGCAAAATTGGGGAATGGATATTATGAAAATTGTGAAAATTGTCGACAGGTGGTTGAAAATTTAACTCGGGGGAGGTGAATCCCCATAAACTCTGTGAAGAATTGTAATTATGGTCATAAGATTGGGGGTATAGTATTAGCCCAGAGGCCTTTCGCCTTAGTTTTATTGATGACTAACTTATGAAGGTTAGTTTACTAATAATCTTGTGTTTACATAGTTTCAGTTATTGTCAAGATATTAGTAGGTGTTTAGCTTCAACAAAGGAGTTTTGGAGCTATCACATGTCAATTTAAGAGCTCGCGCGTCAAGATCGCATCTAGCACTCAGTTTGAGTCAAGCTCGTTGGATCGTGTTTGGATCGAGTCGTCTTGAAAATGAAGAGTTCTACAAGAAGATTTGGGTTTGTATTTAGTTTAGTTTGTTAAAGAGTAGAATATATTTTTGAAGCTCAAAAATATACACATACAAAAATGCACGTTTTTCAAAAGTATGGTTTTGGATTTTAACCAGTTTTAGTTCTGCTGATCTGCTCGACACCCTTTTAAGATTTTTTTATCATAACCTTTTATTCTTATATTCAATTAATATGATTTAAATTGCATTTCAAATATAACTTTCATGGCAACATTTCTTATTTAATAATCATTTTCTGAT
Organism: Agave tequilana; assembly: GCA_038442645.1. Taxonomy (NCBI): domain Eukaryota; kingdom Viridiplantae; phylum Streptophyta; class Magnoliopsida; order Asparagales; family Asparagaceae; genus Agave; species Agave tequilana. The sequence goes on along the minus strand of JAVJIF010004831.1, from coordinate 149,481 downwards.
TCAAATGTTAAAGATGTCAAATATTGGGTTGAAATATGTTTTTGTTCTGAAAACAGTTTACAGTTTCTGATTTGACACCTTTCTGTATTTTATTGATAACTTTCTACTCCAAAATGATATTGAGTTGATTTAAGTTGCATTAAAAAGAAGACTTAAATTGTTACAAATCAGTCTTATACTTATTTCTGAATTCTCGCGTTTTAGGCCAGTAAACTGTACTCAACGTTGACTAACAGTCTGCCGACTGGCAAAATGGCTAATTTTCTAGAGGTTGATTTTTAACATGTTTTTAAAACGTGTTTTGTTGAATTTTAAGAGTCAATTTATTCCTTTTAAACCTAGTAAAACTATTCTAAATTTATTTTTCTAAAACCTATATAAAGGGTCATTAGGATGGATTAAAATCACAACAACAGTTCCATTGAAAATTAAAGTTTTGGATTTCAAGAGAAAAAGTTTTCCAGTTTCAGTTTTGTGCTTTTATTTTCAAAAATCTACTTTAAGTTTTTGGTTCTCAGAATCTCTCTTCTGATTTTACTCTCATTTACAAATTTTTGAGCTTCAAATTTATATTTTATTTTATAGGGTTTTGTAAGAGAGTTTCAAAAGAGAGTTTGTGGTCTTTTGATCACCCAGTGCTTATTATATTGTTGCTACGCTACCTCTAGATTAGAGGAGTATGTTGGAGAGTTGTGTACTCCATAGTGGCTGTAATTCCTTTGGCGGAAAGTTCTAGTGGATTGAAAATCCTTCACGGTGATGAAGGCGGGGACGTAGAGCGGTGGCTCGAACCTCGAAACATATCTCTTTGTTTGTGATTGATTTCTTGTCTCTCTTATCTACTTTATGTTCATTTATTCATTGTCGATCTATATTCATTACAACAAGATTGCATTGAGCACCTCAAACTCTTATCTAGAGGAATCACGAGGAAGAAGTTCAGAATCCTTCACAGGGTATACGGCTTCTAATCTGACTTTGAGTGATCGTTTGCATCATCTCAGTTTTATTTTGCATTGAATATTGAATTGATTAGCCTTACACCTAGTCACCCCCCTCTAAGTGTAATTTCAATTGGTATCAGAGCAAGGTCTCTAGTTTTGGCTTAACATGAGATCCTAATTTTCTAATCATTCTATTAATCTCTTCATTCATCCACTAGTAAAGATGGCCGACAGTATTAGGACCCCTCCCAAGTTTGATGGCCTTAACTTTCCCATATGGAAAGTTAGGATGATCGTATTTATGCAATCCCTAGGAAGCCAGGTTACAAAGGCGGTGACCAAACCCTATAGTACACCCACCGGTGAGGGGGACACTTGGTCCGATCTTGCCTCCAAAGAATATGATGCTAATTCAAAGGCTCAAAATGCCTTATTTTCAGCATTAAATGAGGATGACACTACACGGGTCATTCATTGCAAATCTGCTTATGAGATTTGGCAACACTAATTGGTCACTCATGAGAGAACATCACAAGTCAAGAGAGTTAAAATTAATCTCTTGCGTTCCTATATGAAAGCTTTAAAATGCATGAAAATGAGTCTATTGATGATATGATTACGAAGTTTACTAAAATAACTAATGGTCTTGCTTCTCTAGGTGATGAAATTAACAATGATCAAAAGGTTCAAAGGTCATTCGCGCACTCCCACCGTCTTGGGAAGTCAAAGCTACCACATTGAAGAGTTGAATGATAAAGATGAGATGGAGCTTATTGGTCTTATTGATAACCTTAAGACCCATGAGATGGAGAAAATGGCAAGAGAAGAAATGGCGCCACAAAAGAAGAAGATTATCGCTTTCAAGTCTACTCCCGCCATCTCCGACGATGAAGAAGAAGATGATGATGATGAAGAGTTACTCTCCTCATAAGAAATGTAATAAGAGCATACAATAAGGCAAAATAAAACCATAGGATATGATGGTAAGGAAAGGAGGAAAAGAAAATTATTTGCTTCAACTATCGGAAATCTAGAATATCGTAGCTGAATGTCCAAATTTCAGAAATAAAATATCTTCTTCTATCAAGCAAAATAAGCCATTTATGAAAAAGCTCTCAAAGCCACTTGGGTTCAGAAAGTGAGTCCGAAGAGGAGGTGAACACTGCAAACATGTGTTTTATGGCAAACACACCCAAGGTAAATTTTGAACCATTTTTTGATGATAGTGGCTTTTATAGAACTTTCAGATAATTATGATTCTTTAAAGAAAAATTGTCTAATAATGAAAAAGAAAAATGAAGTTCTTCAAAACAAGGTTATTATTCTTTCAAAGAAAAAGATGATTCGTCTTCCACTCTTTTATCAATACAAAGGGATTTGATGCATACAAGGTTTCATGTAAAGCTAAGTTTTCCAAGATTGATGAAAATAAAATTTTTATCTTAAAAACTAAAATCAACAATTTGAAAAATGTTTTAAAAAATGTGATTCAACAAAGCTAAATTAGAAGACATATTTTCAAAGAAAAATGCTTCAAAGAAACACATTCATACTACACATGCTCACACTTCTAAAACACACACTAAGCATGTTCATGCACCACATGTTCACCATGCTCATCAACCACATGCTCATCATGCACATCTGCATTCATGTATGGTAGAATTTATACATGTACTTATTGTGGTCGAAAGGGTGACTTAGCTAAATTTTATTTTGATCATACAAATACTTCGAATAATCATGTTTGGGTTAGAAAAGGAGCTAACCCCTATGGACCCAATAAGGTATGGGTACGAAAATCCACCCCTATTGTATTTGATGTAGGTGTGGGCTCTCATATGACGTGAGAGGTATTGGTACCTTGATGGTAGATGCGTTCCGAGCTAAATGGTGACAATTTTAGATACATCACTTTCAAGGAAAGTTTGGTGGGAGGACCATCATAGTTTGGAGATCTAGATACTAGCCCTAATAGTTTTAGTAACTACCTTTAACTCCCATTTTGTTTACATGCTTTCATATTATTGATTTTTAGCATGTTTTGGTTTTACATATTCATTATATTAGATGCAATATAAATTAGATATGTGATATACATATGTAGTATTTGAGATACACACATGTTTATATGGAGCATTATCTTGTGTTCTCACTTTAGTTTAGCTATTGTATATATCTTAGTCTAAAACATGTGCATTCAACATAATGATCATATTGGTTTATGTTTTCTTCTATACTTCATGTTTTGATTACTTGTTTAGATGTAGTTTTCATTAAACTTGTGACAATACTTGTACAACTAGTGACCCACTTTTGATTATTATATGTGCTATATTGCTCATTTGTACCCATTAGATGTACTTGTATAACCTAATTTTGATGATTCTTACATTTTAACTTATATTCCCCATTATTGTACATATTTTCATAAAAATATAGTTAGCTTCATGTATATGTTAATTTTGTCAAAACTTTAGATATACATGCATACCTTTGAATCATTTGCCTTCATGCAAATTTTTATTATGGACTCAGTTATGTTTGGGATATGTATGTATATTTCTAATTTAGACAAAATATACATATACCTTGAATTATATTTAGTTTTGATGATTTTCATGTTTTTGATTAAGTAATTTCATTTGAGCTTCATTGCCTAATTTCATGATTATGTCTTTCACATGATTCTTGTACACTCACATTATTTGTGTTTACTCTTTACATTGTTTTATGAGTACATTGTTGAGCTTTATATATCTTGAGTGTCAATTTTGTGTAAAATGCATGCTTCATGAAGTATATGATTTGGTTTCTGTTTTGAAGAATCTATAACAAGTTATTTCAAAAATTCATATTCTTCATTTGGTAGAGTTTTCAAATTATGCTAAAATATTTTCAAAGCTTATTTTTGAAAACCCTATCTTCAAAGGGCGGTTAGATGGGCGACCATGCATTGTATGCTCAAAATTGAAAATCTATTTAAATATTTTCATGAAAAGGAGGTAACTATAAGATATATATGATTTTAATGAATGCTCTATTTTTGTATACTCATATGTGTTTCTTATATATGTATGCTTTAAACTTCAATAGTCTAAATTTCAATTAGTATAATCATTCTCATACATATATATGATTTGGTTGTGCTTGTAATATCTTTACATCTTAAAACACAAATTATATTTATGCTAAAATTTGACTTAATTTCAAATGTTAATTGGTTTCATATACAAGCTTATACAAGCTTATGCCTACCCTAAATACTTGGGACAAATGGCTTAGTTGTTGCTGTATTTCAATTGGTAATTTTTTTAATATACTTCATATTTTACCCTCCTATTGGTATCAAAAATTTACAATATATTTCAATTGTTATCAAAAATTTCTGAAGTATGAGATATACATGATTTTTAATATGAAAAATTCATTTTGTATGCTCATGTTTCTCTTGCTAAGCTTGATTTAGTCCTTAATGTCAATTATTTTTCAATTGGTATATTATACAAGCTTATGCATGATTTTTATTGGTATTTAATAAAGGGAAAAAAATTCTTATTTTATCTTTCAATTGGTTTTACTTTTCAATTGGTATCTTACTCCCAATCTTTATGATAAAAAATATTATGTCTTGGTATATGCTTACATTTTCAATATTGGTATCAATAAGTTTAAATTGGTATTATTTTCAATTTGGTATCCTTATTGCTAAATGAATATAGTGTTTACCTAAAAAAAAATTTAGTGTTTATTTTCAATTGATATCATATTCTTTTATTGGTATCAATTCAAAAAAAGATTATTTCTTTCAATTGGTTGTTTCTATTGATTATGTTTGGTTCTTTCAATTGATTGTGTTTATTAGTGTCAAATTTTTGTTTACGTTTTTTGTTTATTTGGCTTCACCCCTTTGTTGATGAATGACAAAAAGGGGGAGAAGAATTCAGGTTTATATATGCATGTTTCACTATGTGTTATGTATATATGTTGTTTTATTGGTATCTTGAGTCTCATTGCATATCCTTATATATTTATTGAGTATGCATATGTTAAGGGGGAGCTTCCAGGAAGCTTATCCTTAATAGATGCATATATATAACCTCATAAGTTTTGTCATGATCAAAAGGGGGAGATTGTCAGCCCAGAGGCCTTTCACCTTAGTTTTGATAATGACTAACTTATGGAGGTTAGTTTACTAATAATCTTGTGTTTACATAGTTTCAGTTATTGTCAATATATTAGTAGGTGTTTAGTTTCAACAAAGAAGTTTTGGAGCTATCACATGTCGTTCAAGAGCTCGTGCGTCAAGATTGCATCTAGCACTCAGTTTGAGTCAAGCTCGTTGGATCGTGTTTGGATCGCGTCGTCTTGAAGATGTGGAGTTCTGCAAGAAGACTTGGATTTGTATCTAGTTTAGTTTGTTAAAGAGTAGAATATATTTTTGAAGCTCAAAAATATACACACACAAAAATGTAAGTTTTTCAAAAGTATGGTTTTAGATTTTAACCAGTTTTAATTCTGCTGCTCTGCTCGACACCCTTTTAAGATTTCTTATCATAACCTTTTATTCTTATATTCAATTAACATGATTTAAATTGCATTTCAAAGATACCTTTTAGGGCTACATTTCTTATTTAATAATCATTTTCTGATTCAAATGTTAAAGATGTCAAATATTGGGTTGAAGTCTGTTATTGTCCTGAAAACAGTTTACAGTTTCTGATTTGATACCTTTCTGTATTTTATTGATAACTTTATAATCCGAAATGATATTGAGTTGATTTAAGTTGCTTAAAAAGAAGACTTAAAGCTTTATAAATAAGTACTATACTTATTTTGTAATTCTCACGTTTTAGGCCTATAAACTGTGCTCAAAATTGACCAACAGTCTGCAAGATTGGCAGAATGGCTAATTTTCTAGAGGCTGATTTTTAACATGTTTTTAAAACGTGTTTTGTTGAATTTTAAGAGTCAATTTATTCCTTTTAAACTTGGTAAAACTATTCTAAATTTGTTTTTCTAAAACCTTTATAAAGGGTCATTAGGATAGATTAAAATCACAACAACAATTCCATTGAAAGTCAAAATTTTGGGTTTCAAGAGAAAAAGTTTCCAGTTTCAGTTTTGTGCTTTTATTTTCAAAAATCTACTTTAAGTTTTCGGTTCTCAAAATCTCTCTTCTGAGTTTACTCACTCACAAATTTTTGAGCTTCAAATTTATATTTTATTTTATAGGGTTTTGTAAGAGAGTTTCAAGAAAAAGTTTGTGGTCTTTTGCTCATCCAGTGCTTATTGTATTGTTGCTACGCTACCACTGGACTAGAGGAGTTTGCTGGGGAGTTGTGTACTCCATAGTGGTTGTAATTTCTTTGGTGAAAAGTTCTAGTGGATTGGAAATCTTTCGCGGTGGTGAAGGCAGGGACGTAGAGCGGTGGCTCAAACCTCAAAACAAATCTCTTTGTTTGCGATTGATTTCTTATCTCTCTTATCTACTTTATATTCATTCATTCATTGTCGATCTATACTCATTACAACAAGATTGCATTGAGCACTTCAAACTCTTATTTAGAGGAATTACGAGGAAGAAGTTCAGAACCCTTCACGGGGTATACGGCTTCTAATCTTACTTTAAGTGATCGTTTGCATCATCTCATTTTTATTTGCATTGAATATTGAATTGATTAGCCTTACAGCTATTCACCCCCCTCTAGGTGTAATTTGAGCACCTTAAACTCTTATTTAGAGGAATCACGAGGAAGAAGTTCAGAACCTTTCACGGGGTACACGGCTTCTAATCTTATTTTGAGTGATCGTTTGCATCATCTCATTTTTATTTTGCATTGAATATTGAATTGATTAGCTTTACACCTATTCACCCCCCTAGGTGTAATTTCATGTAGGTCATATTGAGTCGGATAAATCTAATCCGGCCTATTTGATTGGTTCATGTTATAAAAAGCTGGGTTGGAGTTATCCAAGTCAAATGAGGTAGATATGAAATATGGATTTATATTAGGATGGAAAGTATTGTTGTTGTTGAATTCCATTTCACAAACAATCACAAATAAAAAAGAAAAGCAAACAAACAAACAAAAAGAAGAAAAAATCAAAAGCAAGCTTATACTAAGGTTGACCTAGACCTAGATGACTCCTAACTGGTTGATTACCCATGGGAGGTTGTTGTATGAATCCGACCACAAGCTAATCGGCCAGGTAGGAGCAAAATACGATGGGAGGTATCCGTGCCTAAGCAACAGGCCTTAATTACGCCAAATCACGGTATCTTCGAGGTGTAACCTCTTAATCCCCAATCTTAAACACTGATTTCACAATAGTAAGATTCTCACAAGTTTCACCCTCGGTCAATCTCTTAATGAGTTCGAGATGTCCCTAGAGGCCAACATCTATCAATTTATATTAGGACTTGAGTTGTGTGAGTGGGAGATGGTTTTTGGGTTAAAGAAGGGTAATGACCTCCCCACCTTATCTTGTATGGGTTTTGCCTTTAATTTCAATTCGTGCAAGTGTGCAATATAGACAAGAATATAACATAAAGCGCGTTAATCACCTACGTGTTTGTCCTATGCTATATGCAATGCCATATGTACACCTCAGTCCATCACAATAGCTGAACAAAATATAATATATTGGAATTGAATTGACACGTGCCTAAATGCAAATGTCTAAAGCGTTTTAAAGCATCCAAATATCGCATTTTAGTTCTTAGTTATTGCAGTGTTCAGGCAAGCAAAGCAAAAAATAGATAGCAGAAATCACAGATATATGCAATTTAGAAGCAGCCTGCAAAATATATGGCCAAGATCTCAAAAATGTGCCGCATTTTCGCGGCTTTTAATGAGTTTCCGCAGCAAATGTTTAAGTAACAACTCCCTGCTTTCTTGAGCAGGGAGATGCAAGCAAGCTTAACTTTTTGCAATATTCAGTTTCTGCAATTATTACCCTGCACACCAAAATAGAGAAGAAAATGTTAACAAAAACGTGAAATCAAAACCATTCCTGTCCCTGGCAACGACGCCATTTTTTGATTGGGGTGAAACCAGCACTTGAAAATGTGTTTTTTATGAAATCAGTGTAAGAACGTGTGAGCTAAGGTTCCCTCGATACTTCCGTTATAGCATTAACTCAACGGGTAATCCACAAGGACGAAAGACGATAGAAGCATTAATAATTTTTATTCACGTCGGTTGTTAACAAGTTCTTCTTTATTAAAAATGAGAAAAAAATAAAAGAAATTCAGAAGTGATAGGTGGAGAAGGCGATGAAATCAGCATGAAAAAACAAATGAGAAGTGATTGTGAATCGGTAAAACAAAACAAGAAAGGTGGAGTGATTTAGAAAGTGGGTTTGAAAACAAAAAGTAAATGAAATAAAAATGAACTAAGAAGATGGTGAAAATAATGATGAAAAGATAAAAGAAGAGTTTTGAAATCGGTTTTAAAACAAAGGAAAAAGAAAGGAGAAACTATGAAAGAAAACTCATGACTACTAACTACTAATTGCTCCACTAACCATGCTAATCTCTTAGTGATAGTTGTCTCACATGGATCCTTGGCCATCACTAGTCCTTGACTTCAAGAGACGATACCAAGTATGGCTCATAAGAAGCTTCTTCCACATTCAAACACATCCATTCTGCAAAACAAGTTGCAAGGTACTATTAAATCATCAAAACTGGCTAAAGGTGAGCATGAAATAAAGAAGATATTGCAAGTTAGCTTATTAGAGGGTTTCATGTTAGAATATTAGAATGTTTACTCATCTTTACGATGCGTACCAACTTGGCAAACAAATTTTTGCAAGATGGCCTTTGCGGCCGCAATGTGTACAATTGTACACTCTAGTATACATATAGTTGTAATGTGTATGAGCATGGTGTGCATGAGATGTATGCGGTGGGGTATGCGCGTGAACATATTAAACTTATTTCTTGCGAAATATAGATTCCAATTTATTGTGATTAAATGCACATTGACTCAAAGTGGACCCCAAACAATCAATATTCTTTTTCAAAATATGAATCTCATTTTTATCATAGGAGGTGCAACATTATTAGCATAAGAAACATAGCAAGAATCAACATTATTTTTTTTAAGAAATCTTTTCTTTTTCTTTTAAAATAATTTTCTTTTTCAAAGAGTTTTTTCCTTTTAAAACAACTTCCTTTTCTTTTTCCACCAAAATAATTTTATTCTTCAAACATTTATTTTCTTTTAAAATAATTTCAAGTTCATTTTAAAAGAGTCTTTTTCTTTTAAATAGAATCATTTTTATTTTTTAATCTTTTATTTTCCATTTTAAGCAAATCATATTTTTCAAGGAGTTGTTAACAAAATAAAGCAAACTCATCATATGGCATGTCAACATCTTCATCAAACTCGAATTCGGAGTTTACCTTAAGGTGGTCATCCCCTTGGACCATGTAACACATGTTGGAAGTATCACTTTCATCATCCGAGACACTCCCCATATAGTATCGCTTTTGTTCACCGAGGGAGACAAGGGTGTTCCACACTACAAAAGCCGAATCAAAGTTAACAATCCTAGATAAAATTCATCATTTAGGGTACTCTTTAATGCATGGATGGCTTTTGCATTAGCCTCAAGGTTTTTTTTCATTTATAAAATATGATCTTTAATAGTGGCAAAATAAACATGAATACCTAGAACTTTAAGATACATAGATATCTTAACTTTGGAAGTCAAGAATGTCAAACATGGGAGGTGACATGAAATCCATATGCGTGTAAACAAATATTGTGATTAGCTAAACTGAGGATCTTTAACTTTAGGTTATTAGACCCAAATCAAAAGCACTAAGCTCTGATACCAATTGTACGTCACCTAGAGGGGGTGAATAGGTGACAAACTAATCAAATGCAAAACTAATGCGGAGTTAAAACTAATTGTGCGACTTAAAACTATTATGCAAACACACTAAGTATAACACAGAGTGTAGCCGAATTCCTGGTGAAGGGCTCTGGACTATCTCCTCAAGATTCCTCTTGATTAAGAGTTGAGGTGCTACTATGACTCTCTTGGTCGAATACAAGTGTAAGCAAATAATCCCAAGCATATATACAATTAAGCACAAATATATCAAGCATATAAAGAGATGACAATAAAGACATGCAAGACATATAAACACAAGTGAGAGAGATGAGTAATCACAAACACGGTAAAATTGTTTCGAGATTCAAGCACACTTGCTCTACGTCCCCGCCTTCAACACTATGAAGGATTTTCACTAAAATTGATCCCGCAAGATCACTCGGTGCCGCAACACCTACAATGAACTCCCTCAAGAACTTTTGGACCCAACAAGTCCCTCACTTGTTCCTGCAAGAATAACACACAAGCACATTAGCTTGTCGAGGCTGTTGGAACTTGATTCTGATGATACATTTGTGAAGTCATTTCATTGGAGCTCTATCTCACAAGCTTATACATCGTTCTACATGCTCAAAACTTTCCAAGGATAATGACTATGGATGTGTATTATATTGTTTATTAGAATGTTAAAAGCCTTGAACACACACACATCATAAGCCATATTAGTCGACTTATACTCTCTATTAGTCGACTTATACCACCTATAGTCGACTTACTCCTAACTACAGTTAACTTAGGTTTACTTCAAGATACATACCTACTCTCTGTTTTTTTTTGCATACAATGTGTAGTCGACTTATACTTTTCTTAGTCAACTAATACCTATTGTAGTCGACTAATATATTTCTTTTGGTCAACTAATAGCAGTTTCTAGAGACTTGCATATCTGTATCAGTCTTGATGTAGTCGACTTGCTTTCTTTATTAGTCGACTAACCCAGTCAAATATTCCTATACTAGTCGACTAACCCCCAACCCCTAGTCGACTTATAGTAGTTTGTAACTGTTGTACAGTTATTGAATTCTGGTGTTTTATCTAACGTTTTAAAATTTAAATTCAAGTTAATAACTTCCCTAACTGACTATAGATTTCACTTATAAATAGGAATGTTGTCGTAGGCTAAAAACACCAATTCACATCAATAGTTTTCTGCCCAAAAACTCTGTTCAAAAATCTGTTATTCAGAAAACTATTTCTACTTTCAATTCTTCACTCAAATTCTACTCCATTGTGAAGAATTCTGAGAATCCACCTATAAGAGTTCTTGTTCACGATCATATACAGATTCAAGGCTTATAAGATTGATTGTAATCACTCAAAGAGAAAGATTGTACAAGAGCGTCTTCGGGTTGAAGAGAAGTTGTACAAGGTGTTGTTATCTTCTTGGTGTAAGAAGAGTTTTACGGATTTGACAAAGGGGATTTGTCAACTGGTGTACAAGATGTTGGTTTTGGGTGTACAAAATCAAGGATAAGAAAAATCTAAAGTGAGTTGCTTGGGGACTGGCTGTAGGTCAAGAGGACCGAATCAGGATAAAATCTCTTGTGTTTGCGTTTGCATTTTCTGAGATTTATTTCCTTTACTGCAAGTTATTTTATTTAACGCTAACATCTTTGTTTGAGTATTGTGTTGACATTATTTTTAGATTCTACAATTGGTATCAGAGCCCTGCATACTCGGTCAACAACCTACAAGGATGGCAACGGAGTTTCCTTCATCGCAATTCAGAGAAGGACATTCTATACAACGTCTACCACTATTTGATTGATCGAACTACAACTACTGAAAGTGTAAAATGAAGATTTACTTGCAATCGCTCAACTACGAACTATGGAATATAGTACAAGCAGCGTACACCAAACCGACTACCAATTACAGTGCCTAGAGTGAAGAACAAAAGAAGTTAGCAAATCTTGATGCCAAAGCAATGAACACGCTTTTCTGTGCCTTGAATAAAGAAGAATTCAATCGCCTGTCAACGACCAGATCTGCAAATCAAATATGGCAAACTCTACAGGTAACACATGAAGGCACAACTAAGGTTAAAGAATCTAAAATTTCTATTTTTGTCCACAGTTTTGAACTCTTCAAAATGAAGAGAATGAAACCATCTCAGAAATGGTTACAAGATTCACCGACATTACAAATTCTTAGTAGCCCTCAGAAAGAAATACACTCAAGTCGAAAAATGAGAAAAAGTTCTTCGTGCACTCATACCAGATTAGGAGAAGAAGACTACTGCAATTGAAGAAGCAAATGATCTCTCAACTATGTCATTAGAAAACCTTATTGGTAATTTAATAGCATATGCAGGAAGAATGATGACCTTCAATTTCAATCAAAAAAGAAAGTACTTGCCTTCCATACATCCTCAGACATGTACAATTCAGATGATGATGAAGAGAGATGGCAATGCTCTCAAGAAAATTTAGAAAGTTCTTGAAGTAAGGTAAGTTTAATCCTATATGTTTTAATTGTAATTAAACAGGTCATATGAAGAAAGATTGTCCATTACTCAAAAACAAAGGTAAATTCAAGAGCAAAAAGTTCAAAAAGAAGAAAGATTATCAAGCATCATGGGAGAATAGTGATTCCTCTTCCTCTGATGAAGAAAAAGCCATTGAACATGCCAACATTTGTTTCATGGCTCAAGAAGAAGATGAGGTACAATATACTGAACTCTTAGATGCATTTCATGAATTATACAATGATCTTAAGAATGAAAAGATAAAGAATAAAGTTTTATTAAAGGAAAATGAAAAACTTATCAAAGAAAATCCATGTTATGTTTCTCAAATTTCTTCTATAAATTCTCAAAAGATGATTTTGAAAAAGTTATATCATCATTGAAAAAGGATAATGAGACTTTTATAAAAGAAAATGTAATGCTTAAAAAAGAAACTATGTCTTTAAATGAAAGAATTTCTGTTTTAGATAAAGACGTATCAAGTTTCAAAATGATATATGAAGAGCTTTTGAAAAATGTGACTAAATTTAATCAAGGAAAAGAAAAGTTAAATGATTTGTTATCATATCAAAAGATGTCACATAATCATTATGGTCTTGGATTCTTAAATCAGAGTAAAAAAATCTACACATGTTAGTAAAAGAATCATAATCCATATAATTCTTTTGTGATAAGAAATACTGATATTATTTCAAAAAGAATTAAGAACAAGTTCATATGGATTCCTAAAAACTTAAGTATTGTTGACAAAAATACTTATATTGCATCATACATACATTCTATATGTAATTCATGCAATTATATGTATACTAACAGATGGAAACCAAATTCAAATTGGGTTTGGATTCCTAAAGGTTAATGCTTTGATCTTATTATGATTGGTACCATCTAATGTTTATCTTTCAGGTACCGTATAAAAAGTTTGATAGAAAAATATTTCAAATATTTATCATATATATATGTGTTATGATATATTTGTTGCAGAGAGAGAACACATGTTTTCTATATCTGTTATAACGTGTTCTATGCAGGGGGAGAACATATAACATATTCTCTACAGGGGGAGCTTTTTAATGCACAAAATTGTCATCATCAAAAAGGGGAAGAATGTTGGAACTTGATTCTGATGATATATTTATGAAGCCATTTCATTGTAGCTCTATCTCACAAGCTTATGTAGTGTTCTACATGCTCAAGACATCTCAAGGATAATGGCTATGGATGTGTATTGTATTGTTTATTAGAATATTAAAAGCCTTGAACACACACACATCATAAGCCCTATTAGTCGACTTATACTCTATATTAGTCGACTTACTCCTAACTATATTCAACTTAGATTTGCTTCAAGATACATATCAACTCTCTGTTTCTGTTCTACATACAATGTGTAGTCGACTTATACTTTTCCTAGTCGACTAAAACCTGTTATAGTCAACTAACATATTTCTGCTGGTCGACTAATAGCAGTTTTCAGAGACTTGCATATCTATATTAGTCTTGATGTAGTCGACTTGCTTTCTTTATTAGTCAACTAACCCAGTCAAATATGCCTATACTAGTCGACTAACCCCAACCCCTAGTCGACTTATAGCAATTTGTAACTGTTGTACAGTTATTGAATTCTGGTGTTTTATCCAATGTTTCAAAATTCAAATTCAAGTTAAAAACTTTCCTAACTGACTATAGATTTCACCTATAAATATGGATGTTGTCCTAGGCTAAAAACACCAATTCATATCAATAGTTTTCTGCCCAAACTCTGTTCAAAAATCTGTTTTTCAGAAAACTGTTTCTACTTTCAATTCTTCAGTCAAATTCTACTCCATTTTGAAGAATTCTAGAGTCCTTGTTCACGATCACATACAGATTCAAAGCTTATAGGATTGATTGTAATCACTCAAAGAGAAAGATTGTATAAGAGCGTCTTCGGGTTGAAGAGAAGTTGTACAAGGTGTTGTTATCTTCTTGGTGTGAGAAGAGTTATACGGATTTGGCAAAGGGGATTTGTCAAGTGGTGTACAAGGTGTTGGTTTTGGGTGTACAAAATCAAGGATAAGGAAAATCTCAAGCGGGTTACTTGGGGACTGGATGTAGGTCAAGAGGACCAAATTAGGATAAAATCTCTTGTGTTTGCATTTGCATTTTCTGAGCTTTATTTCTTTTACTGTAAGTTATTTTATTAACGCTAATATCTTTGTTTGAGTATTGTGTTGACATTATTTTTAGATCATATAGAGGCCGCATCTCGTACAACTCCTCCAACCACAAGTTGGAACACTTAGTGATCACTTCACTTGATCACCACAAAACTCTCTTCACTGAGGCCACAACCTCTACAACTTCTCACAATACAAAAATGAAAACTTGTGATCACTTCTCTTGATCATAAAAATAACTCTCACAATAAGGATCCCTAGAGGATTGATATAACAATGAAAGCACAAGTTTGTGTGAGAAAAACAAGATAGAGTTGTGGTGAAAAATTTAAGGAATCTCTTTTGAAAACACTTAAAAACTCTCCCTTTGATATGTAAGTTTTAGCTCAAAAACATGTGGAAAAAAACTTTAAGAGAGATGGGAATAATTGGCTCTAAAACTTCTCTAAAATCTTATGTAAAACTGGCCAAACCAGCCCCCTTTATAAAGTTTAAAAAAACTAGTTATTGGGGCTCAATACCTAGGTCAGATGACCTGTCGGTCGACCAGCCAACAGTCATATTTATGATGTTAGGGTTGCCCGTCGACCGCCCGGTGGACTGCACCATGTCTTGACCTGTCAGTTGACCGCTCAGTCGACCAGGCCCAGATCTAGAGAGTAAACTCTCTGGATTGGTCGACCGCCCGAATGATCGACCCTACCTCAAGCCAAGGCTTGTGCACGTTTCTGTGTACATCGGTCAATCGCTCGGTCGATTGACTTCTGGCTCAGTCGACCGGTCGGTCGATAGGCCAGGTCAGAGATAATAAGGGATTCAAACTTGGTCTTTTAACATCCTATAAAATCCTATAAAATCACATAAAATCAGTTCATTGAAATAATTTGAAGTACAAATATGTGTGATCAAATCAACACATATTACAAAAATTTTGAACTATTTTTGTGATATAGAACTTTAGCCTTAAACAAAAACTCGTATTTTTCAAAATCAAATTTCAATTTGAAAAACGATTTTTTCAAAACTTCTTCAAATACAAAAACAGATTTTAAAACACTTTTAAAGCTTATTATATATTGATATGATCCAATACACATATAAGATGAAATATCTATGTTTTTGATAATAAGTTCTAAAACAAAATTTTGATAAATACAAAACTTAAACACATGATATAGAAACATAAAATAAGTTTTTCTAAATATTTGAACCATCAATGTATATGGATGAAATCCAAAACACATATAAATCATCTAAACTCATTTTGATGAACTCTATTCATGAAACGTAAAGATATCTTCTTTGAAACTCAAAACCAAAACGGTATTTTCTAAAATTAAAACTATTTTATGAAAACACATATAAATTGTGTGTGTGTATATATATATGAGCTTGAGCAATTCACAACTAATCTATCCTTTACATTTTATCTAAAAACATAAAATCTTAATACTTACAAACTTGACACAAGTCTTGAAAATCTTCTTCTCTATCTTGACTTGGTCCAAACCTTGGTCCAAAGAGTTAGACTCATCTTGAGTACTTGATGTGATCTTTAAAGCGCGAGCTCTTAAATTAATACGTGCTAGCTTCAAAACTTGACTTTGAATCTTTTATTAAAACTAAACACCGACTAAGATCTTGATCAAATATCTGAAACTTATTAAACACAAGATCATTAGTACTATAACTATATGAGTTAATCATCATCAAAACTAGAGTGATAGGCCGACTAAGATCTTGATCAAATATCTGAAACTTATTAAACGCAAGATCATTAGTACTATAACTATATGAGTTAATCATCATCAAAACTAGAGTGATAGGCCTTTGGGGCAACCCTCCCATGGCCACTACAACAAAACTTGATAAGGATGAATAAAGTATAAATGTAGACATTAAATTTTATATAAGCATGATTGGTAGTTTACTTTATTTGACGGCTAGTAGGCCTGACATTATGTTTAGTGTGTGTCTATATGCTACATTTCAATCTTGTCCTAAAGAG
This sequence comes from Agave tequilana, assembly GCA_038442645.1. Classification (NCBI taxonomy): domain Eukaryota; kingdom Viridiplantae; phylum Streptophyta; class Magnoliopsida; order Asparagales; family Asparagaceae; genus Agave; species Agave tequilana. Next base: position 132,993 of record JAVJIF010004831.1, on the reverse strand, counting down.
TCACACCTAATTGCATTAAAATGCATTATTAGATATCTTAATGCTACTATTGGAATGAGCTTGTGGTATCTAAAAATCAGACAATTTCCCATGATGAGTTTTTTGGATGTCGACAAGCCGGTTGTAGAGTGGATAGGGAGAGCACTAGTGGTACTTGTCAATTTCTAAGAAATTGCCTTATTTCGTGATCTTTTAAGAAATAAAATTCTGTAACCCTCTCAACCGCCGAGGCGGAGTAAGTTGCGGCCGGGGCTTGTTGTGCACAAGTCCTTTAGATGAAACATACTTTCCTTTACTATGATTTGCATTATGACAATATTAAAATATTTTGTGATAATACTAGCACCATTCATATGATAAAAAATGCAAATCAACATAACAAGATCAAACACATAGATATTCGATATCACTTTCTTAGAGATTACTATGAGAAAGGAGATATTAAAATTGATTATGTTTCTACCGATTTTTAACTTGTGGATATTTTTACCAAATCACTAGATTATAATATATTTTCATTCATTGGTCATGAGCTAAATGTTTGTATTATGGATTCATAAGTTTTGAAAATGTTTCAAATTTTTTTCTTTCATGTATTTTTCAAATTAATATCTCTTTTATGATGATGTCTTTACCCTTTTTGATGCATGACAAAAAAGAGAGAGATATATTTGAGTTATTAAGTTATTTTGTATATTCTATATTCATTCTCTTTATCATGCTTATATATTGTTTTTGGAGGAAAGAGGATTGGAAGGATGGTAGGCTATATATATGCATATTATTCTATAATGATATCATCTTTATATATGCATATTGTGTGACTTGTTTATATTGTCAAATCCATTTAAAGTCATAATATTTTCTTGTAGTTGATAGATAGCATAACTTGAGGGGGAGCTTTTTCAAGCTCTTTCCTATCTTTTATTTTAAATAACTCATATTTTGTCATCATCAAAAAGGGGGAGATTGTTGGTCCAAGGTTACAATCACCCGGTTTTATGATTTTGATGATAACAAAATATATGTGGTTATTTAGTACTAATCAAGTTCAAGTATTTAAGTATATTTCAAGGTTCTAAGGATTCAAGGAGTTTTCTTCCTCTAAAGGAAGGTATTGAAGACTCAAGAAGATTCAAATACGGGATTAAAGCTCAAAGCATCCAAACGTCGTTAAAGGAGAAACCTGGTTGAAGATCTTGTAGTCACCTAGAGCCTTATAAGATATTAGTTGGTTAAAGTGTAGAATATAGTTGTGATGCTCAAGAAGTTACACACACAAAATACACATTTCAAAAAATACAAGTTTTGATAGTATTGGTATTTTGCATATTTGGTTTTGATAAATGTCTCATAATTTTTCAAAATTTTATAACAAGTTTAGAATATGCATTTCATCACCTAAACATTGCTATATTACCCATAAATCAATACAAAATATTTTGAAAATTGTTTGAAACTCAAAATATATCAAGAAAACTGTTTCAGGCCAGAACGGTCGACCGGTGACGTTTCAAACAAAAACAGTCGACCGCTCGATCGACGGCCTTTGGCCTATGGGCGTGCAGGTTTGTGCACGTTATCGGTCGACCGATCGGTCAACCAACTGAGAGACCCTAACTCTCGGTTAGGGTCGATCGACCGACCTAGTCGGTCGACCTGGTCGACTGACGTGTTGGTTTCTCTTTTTGAATGGCCGAGCGGTCAATCGGAGCCAAAAGCTCTTTATGAATGAGCTGTCGGTTTAACTGGCCGGTCGACCAACAGCATGTTAGATGGCTATGACGGCTAGTTTTTGAGTCTGTTTTGTTTTTAGTAGATTCCAACGGACATTTTTGGTTTTCAAATGTCTAAACACACCCCAAATGACCTGATATGACTTACAAATGATATTTATTCAATGCCTATATATATGGGTCATTGTTTTGATTTTTACATAAGAAGTTTACATAAATTTATAAGTTTTCAAGTTTGTTTCAAAAGAGAAAATTTTAGTAGCTTCAATCTTCAAGTTCTTTCTTTTCAAAGCTATTTTCAGTTGTTTTTAAAACTCTTCAAATCTTTCGAACTGAATTTATTCTCTCATTTAACTTCTTGAGCTACGCTTCATATCCTACTCTATAGGAAGTTGTAAGAGAGAGTGTTTGTGGTCTCTTTAGATCACCAGGAGCTTTGTAACCTAAATTGGCTTTGTGCTCCCTCTTGTATAGAGGGTTGAGTTGATGGAGTTGTGTACTCCGATCTTGTGTAGACCAAGTTGTAATCCCCTTGTGGAAGATCCCTTAGAGAATAGTAAAATCCTTCATAGTGGTGAAGGCTGGGACGTAGAGCGGTGGCTCGAACCTCGGAACAAATCCTTTGTGTTTGCGATTGCTTGTGTCTTACTCTCTATTATTTTTTACATTTCATCCTTGTGTAATTGTTCATCTTGCTTAATTTCATTGCTTACATTTCATTCATCACTTTCACTATCGGTTTATACTCATCTCAATAAGGAGGCAATTGAGCACCTCAACTCATTATCTAGATGAATCAAAGAGAAAAAGTTCTAGAGCCTTTCACGGGAAATTCAGCTTCAATTCTTATTTTAAGTGACTGTTTGAATATTTCATCATAAATAGTTTTAAAATAGCATTTAATTAGCAAAACACCTATTCACCCCCTTGATGTATTTCAGAACTGTGATCGCAAAGGTCCAGAAATAATGCTTAAGCTTTCTTGAGATGATGAAGAGAGCAAGCACCAGCTTCTCTTTCCTTTGGTATCTGGTCTGTGGATCGTTCATGGAATGGCTGGCATAATATACTGGCTTCTGAATGCCCTTATCTTTTTGAACTAGGGCTCCGCTAACCGCTGACTCTGAGATCCCGAGATAGAGAAATAGCATCTCTCTCAAGGAAGGTTTAGATAATAAGGGCGGTTAGGCCAGGTACTTCTTCATCCCTGGAAAGATGTCTCGCATCCTCGTTCCAGCAGAAGTCGGCTCTATTCTTCTTTAAGACTTGAAAGAATGACCTGCACTTGTCTGTGGACCTGCTGATGAATCGATTGAGGGCTACAAGGTGTTCGTTCAGCGTCTGGACCTCCTTCACATAAGTGAGTGACTTCATGTTCAGAATTGCAGATATCTGGTCGGGGTCAGCTTTGATGCCCCCTTGAGTGACCAAATGTCCCAAGAACTTCTCGGAGGCCACCCTAAATGTGTATTTTTTGAGGTTGAGCTTTATCTTCTATTGCCTAAGGAGGTTGAAGGTTTGTCTAGATATTGGAGGTGATCTGCGCGCTAGATATTGGAGGTGATCCGCGCGCTGTACACTTTTCCTGGAGGGAGCCATATCGATCATGCGAGGGTGTTTAAAAGAAAGGATAGGGTGCTGGATAGCGAAAGATCTCAAGAGTATGGTCTCAAGTCAATGAAAGCACCAAATGTAGTGGGTAAATTCCTAAGGAATCAATCCATGCACCAAAATAATGAGTGAGTATAATCAAATTATAGAAAGCAATCGTAAACACGCTGAATCTTACGTGGAAAACCTGAAAGGAAAAAAAATCAAGGAGAAAGAGAGGGGAATTCTACTATAACAATGGTGATTACAAGTGGGCTTCTCTGGTGTACTAGGGTTTCTGGATTGGAATGATGATCATCATCCCCCTCCACGTTGGAGAGATCTGTTATTTATATAGGTAATATCTACAAGATAAGACCAGGGAGTCCTGGTCAGTTTGAATACTAAAGTTTCTTATTTCATAGTGGTTGAGGTGAACATCCCGGTTCAAATCGAGATAGGGGTGAGTCCATCTCCATCCGGTAGTCCGCGCCTTACTAAAGATAAGAATGAACCTTCCCCGAGAAGTAACTGCCTGATTTGGATGTGATTAGGCTTAAAAATAGAGATTTTTCTTTAACTGATTTTATCTCTTCTTCTAGTTATTCGACCGCTTGAAATTCAAATTGGGCGAAGACTCTGAATTTGATGTTCTGAAAGTGGCTACGCATGGCGCATCCTGTGGGGGCTGGATAGACAGGTGTCTCAATCTCAAGCGGGTTAGAAAGTGACCACTACAATTGTTAATAAGTTTTAATTTCGCATTAATTAACATATCACCTATTCACCTCCCTCTAGGTGATTTTCAGTGGAGGCATCCGGATGGTCCAGGAGCTGTGGGCATCTCGGTCGGAGACATTTAGTTTGCATGGACACATGTCAATATCCTGAAAAGGGTTAACTTTTTACCACTGCAAAATCCTAGACCTCTTGCCCACTGTAAAGAAGTTTTACCAATATGTTTCAGTGGCGGCTACTCATAAATTGATAGTTATTATGCACTTATCTAGAAAGAGATTTGGGAAATAAATTGATAAAATAATGATATTGATTTGAGCGTTTTCAAAATTTCAATGTTACATTGGAGGTTATTGTGGTAGAAATAGTACTTCACATATCGGTTTGTATTTCCTTCAATTAGAATTATAAATTATTTATAATCAATTGTATTATAAATAATATGATGATTAATATTTTCAATGATTGAAAAAGTTGATAACAATTTTTATCCATGAGTCAAATAAGATATTTATAATTCCCATATAAGAGCGAGAAACAAACGAGAGAGAGAGAGATGGGAGAGAGAGATATCGAAACTAAATAGAGTTGACAAGCAAGTTCTAACGGCTAAGGTAAGATAGTTTGAGTCTTAGGTCTCCTGTATAAACTCTCTATGTGCATTCATAAATATATATGATAATTGCATTAAAGACTCTTTGTCAGTATCTTTTTCTACATCTTGTTTCTTTACATCTATCACTTCAGAAAAAGGTCATTTATAATCAAACTAGTATCTAATGTGTTGTGTCATGTATGATCTGACTAGTCACACATCGAATAATTGGGTAAAAATGAAGTGTAAAAATATGAATATGAAGTGCATAAATATGAAGTTGGGACTCTATCTATTAGTATAAGCTTTTGGGTCAGATAAGTTCTCAGCTTATTGAAATCACCTAGAGGGGGGTGAATAGGTGATAGTGCTAATCTAAAAACTAAATGCGGAAATTAAAACTAATTTGTAACAACACTTAGTGCAACCAACGAGTGTAACCGAATTCCCCTTGAAGGGCTCTGGACTAACTCCTCTTGATTCCTCTGAATAAGAGTTGAGGCGCTATATGAAGCTCTCGTGGTTAAGCACAAGTGAGGCACACAAGCAAACACAACCAAGCATATAGAAATAAGCAATATGAATCAATGCAAGGCACAACACAAGCATATAAGATATGACAATATGAATGATGCTATGCACAAATAGAGAGAGAGAGAGGGTTGAGAGTCAATCGATCAAACACAAACAACAAGATGTGTTTCGAGGTTCGAGCACCGAGCTCTACATCCCCGCCTTCACCGAGAAGGATTTTCAATCCACTAAGAGTACCGAACTCCTCTCTCAACTAATACAACCTCCACCGAGGCAATACAAATGGTCTACTGAAGACCAGAGTACCGAACTCCACCAATCTAACAAATACAACCTCCACCGAGGCAAACACCAAACCAACTCCACCTCACACAAGAGGGAGCAAACCACAACCTCAACCTCTACCAAAGAGGGAGCACCCCATAATCCAAATCCACCTCTACCAAAGAGGGATATCCACAAAGAAAGGGGTTTACAACTTGGTGGTATCTTTCAACCACAAACAATCTCTTTTCCCACAAATAAATGATCCTATAGAATAGGATAGAGTGATATAGCTCAAGTGTGGAAAAATAAGTGTTTTGATCAAAGAAATTCTCTTGGGAAAACACCAAAATAGATATAGAAATTTTAGATCAAGCTAATTCCCAAAACCCTAATTCCTTTGAAATAAAACAAAACACTTAAAACAAAAAGATGGATCTTTTTAGCTCTTAAATACTTTTGAAAACTTGTTTTAAAAACTAGAGAATAGGAAATTTTTCTTCTCAAAAACCTTAACCAAAATCCCAAAGGAATGGGATATTTATAGCCCCAAAACAAAACTAGCCGTTAGGCTGATTTTTCAGCCTGTGACGGCTGGCGGTCGACCGCCAATGGTCATATTTTTGACCGTTGGAAGAAGCCGGTCGACCGCCCGGTCGACCGCCCTAAACCAGAGAGCAAAGCTCTCTGGCCGGTCGACCGACCCGGTCGACCGTGCCATGCACCTGGCCAACGTGCACAAGGCTGTGCACATCGGTCGACCGACCGGTCGACCGACTCTGGGTCCGGTCGACCGGCCCGGTCGACCGCCAGAGCCTGGTAGAAGGCAATCTGGGTCAGAAAACTGGTTTTTAAATAATTCTAATAAATCCCATAAAACTTTAAAAATCCACAAAAATAGTTTCTAACTTTATATATGATATATAAACATGTGATAAAAATTAACACAAATATCAAACATTTTAAACCATTTTTGTGTTATGGAAAAATTACAAAACCAAAAACTGTATTTTTCCAAACTTTGATTTTTTTCAAATAAACTTTGTCCAAAACATATCCAAATACAAAAACTATTTGTGTTAGATTAAGTATCATGTTTTTGTCTTTTATTTCCAAAATATGTTTTGTTAAAATACAAAACACCAAACCTTATGAATAGGCATCTCAATATAAGTTTGTCTAGGAAATTAAGCTTACATGTATATAGAATATATCTAATATACACTTAAACAAACTAAACTTGTTTTGATCTAACTATTCATGAAAACTAATATCGGTTAAACCAAAAACCGAAATACCGAATCCAAAACATAAAACGTGTGTCTATTGTGAACTTGAGCATATCACACTATCTAATCTTTACACATGGATCTAAAACACAAACTAAATTAGGATACCTAAGTCTTCTTGACGATCTCCATCTTCAAGTTAACTCAATCCAAAACTCCGTGAACCACCGAGCTAGACTCCAACGAGTTACCGAAACCAAAATACAAAAAACTGTATTTTTCCAACTTTGATTTTTTTCAAATAAACTTTGTCCAAACATATCCAAATACAAAAACTATTTGTGTTATTAAGTATCATGTTTTGTCTTTTATTTCCAAAACTATGTTTTGTTAAAATACAAAACACCAAACCTCATGAATAGGCATCTCAACATAAGTTTGTCTAGGAAATTAAGCTTACATGTATATAGAATATATCTAATATATACTTAAACAAAGTAAACTTGTTTTGATCTAACTATTCATGAAAACCAATATCGGTTAAACAAAAAACAAAAATACCGAATCAAAACATAAAACGTGTGTGTATTGTGAACTTGAACATATCACACTATCTAATCTTTACACATGGATCTAAAACACAAACTAAATTAGGATACCTAAGTTTTCTTGACGATCTCCATCTTCAAGTTGACTCGATCCAAACTCCGTGATCCACCGAGCTAGACTCCAACGAGTGCTATGTATGATCTTGATGCTCGGGCTCTTGAATCACCATGTGAAAGGCTTCAAAACTCCTTTGTTGAAGCTAATCACCAACTAATATCTTGATTAATGATCTGAAACTAAACATCACAAGATTATTAGTAAACATAACTACATGTTAATCATCATCAAAACTAGAGTGGAAGGCCTCTGGGCCAACAATCTCCCCCTTTTTGATGATGACAAAACTCATGGAGTTATATATGCTGGATTAAAGTTAAGCTTCAAAGAAGCTCCCCCTTAACTCATGCATCACAATAAACATATAAATATGCAATGAAGATTAAACATGAAAATGCATAGACATGCATAAAATAATGAATCATGGTCTTGATATCAATTAAACGGTAAAACTCTATTAAAGCTCTTGATACCAAAATAAAAACATGTTCTTTAAATAAAACTCTTGATATCAACAAATAAACGAAAAATGCTCTAGATATCAATTAAAAGACAAATTAATAAATAAAAACAAACTATGTTTCTAGATAAACAAAACATGCATATAAAAACATGCATATAAACTCAAATAATTCTCCCCCTTTTTGTCAATCATCAACAAGGGGTTGAATAAAACAAAATATGTTCTCCCCTTTTTGTCAAAAAAAATTATGTCAATAAGGGGTGCAATCAAATATGATACCAATTAAAATATATCAATGTAGAATATTTGATGCCAATTGAAATGGAAACATAAAAACATTTATGAATTGATACCAAATGAGAGTAAATAAAGGCATTGATACCAATTGCAAATATTCAAATAAACATCTTGATATCAATTGTAAGAATTTGTCATTTAGAACATATGATACAAAATAAGATAAATATTCATTTTTTTAATCATTTTCCATCATAAAGTATGGGAGTAGAAATCATCGGTAGACAAAATACCAATTGAAAGACAAAATATGAATTTTCTCCCCCTTTATGAAATACCAAATAAAACGATGCATAAGCTTGTATTGAATACCAATTGAAAACTAATCAATTGAAACATGATAGTCATTTAAAAACTAAGCTTAGCATATATAACATTTGTGTTCAAAGATATAGATATATAGTAAGCACAAATAAAACATGTATATGTATGAAAAATTAGATACCAATCGAAATTGATACAATTTGAAGTGAAAGCATACATACATAAAAATATATATTATACAAGAAATGTCAATATTAATACCATTGAAAGAATCCAATGATACCAATTGAAACAACAATAATATCAAGAGTATATCTCATATTTCCTACCACCCAATCATGCTCAAGTTTAAAATGATTTTCAATAAAAGAATACAAGGCATGGACTCCCATCCAACCGCCCGTGGAAGGTAGGGGTTTTCAAAAATAGGTTTGAAAAATATACTATGTTTGAGAACTCTACCATAACGAAGAATATCGGAACTAGTTAAATGGAAAAACTTGTAAACTAGTACAAAATCCTTCAAGTAAAGGAATAAAACAAAAATATTTTATGAAACATGAAATTCACATGATAGTCAACACTCAAAGACAATGAAGTTGAATATGACTCATGAAAACAAGCATGAGTAAACAAGAAAGGTGAGTGTTCAAATAAAATGTGAAGAACATAATCATGAAAGGTAGGCAATAAGCTCATTATTCCTTAAAACATGAAATTCATTAAAACTAAATTTTCATTAAAAAAATGATATATACTTCAAGGCATATGTATGTCTTATACAAACTAAAGTATACATACATATCCAAATATAAACGAGTCCACAAATGTATTTGCATGAAGGCACGTGGCTCAAAAGATGTATATGCATAATCAATAGTTTGGACAAAATAGACATATACATGAAGTCAAAACATATGATCATAAAAACATATCCAAAATGGGAATACAAGTTTAAGATGCATGAATCATCAAAATAGACTATACTAGCACATCTAATGCGTACAAATAGGCATTCAAGCACAAACATATAGAGATTTATTTGTGGCCCACTATATATACAAGTTTAAAACCTAGTTTTAATGAAAACTAGCACCTAAACATGTAATCAAATCAAGAAGCTTAAAACAAGACATAAAATCACATGATAAACATAAACATGATCATTATGTAAATTCACATGCTATTAGAACTATGAAATACATAATAGCTAAACAATGGTGAGAACACAAAAATAATGGTCCATATAATCAAGGGTGATCTCAAAAGCTATACATGCATGTCAAAGGTCTAATAATCATGGCATTCAACATACTAATCAAAACATGAAGCATTAAAATAAAACATCACAAACATCCATATGATCATTATATATATGCATGTGCATTTGATTTAGGACATACATATTAGTTAAAAATAAAGTGAGAACACATAGATATAGATCCATATAAAATATGGGTGTTATGTATATCACTAATCTAATGAACATGGCATAAGCATAATGAACAATAAAACATGACATACTATAAATCAATGATGTGAAAGCATGTAAATAAAAAAGGGAGTTAGAGATCGATACCAAAACCGATGAAAGCACCTCTCTAGTTCTCCAAACCAAGGTGGTCTTCCCACCAAAACTTCTCTTGAAAGTGATGCATCCAAATAGTCCTCATGAAGCTCGGAACGCATCCACTCCAAGGTACCGTAACTCTCACGTCATGCGAGAGCCCACACCTACATCAAATACAATAGGGTGGTCTTTGGTACCCATACTCTTTTGGGTCCATGGGGGTTAGTTCCTTTCCTAACCAAACAAATTTAGTTGCTAAATTTACATTATGTATCTTATCAAAACAAAATTTAGTAAGGTGGCCCTTACGTCCACAATGTGTACAAGTGTACACATGAGCATATAATGTGTGATGGTTGTGACCGTGAGGAGCATGTGTATGCCGTGGAGGGTGTGCATGCAAAGATGGAACTTGTTTCTTTCGAAACAAAGATTCAAACGAGTATGGCTAGAAACACAATGGCTCAAAGTGGAGCCCAAACAATCTACACTCTTTTTAAGCATGGATATCATTTTCAATTAAAGAAGAAGTGTGGCATGCAATAGGTGAACTAGGTGAAACTACCCTAGCATGGCAAATATGTGAATCTATATTATTTTTCAAAATTCATTTTTCTTTAAACAAACTTCTAAATCATTTGAAATAGAAATTATTTTGTTTTTCAAAGAAACATTCTCTTTTACTACAAAATCAACTTTTGAGACAAGTTTTCATTTTTCTTCAAAATTATTTCACAATCATTTCTATTTTTCAAAAACTCATTTTCCTTTAGGGCAAGGTCTAGTTGAGATTTAAGTGAGTCACGTTCACTTGATATCTCTTCCTTTTCTTGCAAACCAAATCAAGCTTTGAACATAAAACCTTGTTTTCATCTTTTAATTCAAAACTCTTCTTTTTCAAAAGATTATATTTTTCTAATAATTTTTTACATACAATGGATAGTTCTTCATTCAAGGCATTGGCATCAACATGATCATCACATGAAGAACTAGCATCATCACTATCTAATTGGGTTTTCGAGTATACCTCAAGGGAGTCATTCCCTTGGACCATGAAGCATTGTGACTCGGATTCTCCACTAGATTCATCCTCCATGATGTTGGGCATTTGAAGCTCGGAGGAAGTCAGCTTGTTCCACACTGCAAAGGCGGAATCATAGTTAGAAACAAGCATAAGATAATCTTTATTAAGCGTACTTCTAATAGCCTCAGGGGCAAGTGTATTGGCCCTTATATGATTGCGGTTACCAAGATAGCATTTCTTGGTAGCGGCAAGGAAAACATGCAAACCTAGGGTTTTCAAATACATAGACATCCTAAATTTTCATGTGTCAATGTTGGAAACATCAAACATGAGAAGTGACAAGCAATCCATGAGTGTGTGCAAACAAATATACGTGCAAATGCAAATGATAGATTAGCAAACCAAGATCTCACTTCTAGGTGGTTAAACCAAATATCAGGAGCGTAGACTCTGATACCAATTGAAATCACCTAGAGGGGGGGTGAAAAGGTGATAGTGCTAATCTAAAAACTAAATACGGAAATTAAAACTAATTTGCAACAACACTTAGTACAACCAACGAGTGTAACCGAATTCCCGTGAAGGGCTCTGGACTAACTCCTCTTGATTCTTCTGAATAAGAGTTGAGGCGCTATATGAAGCTCTCGTGGTAAGCACAAGTGAGGCACACAAGAAAACACAACCAAACATATAGGAATAAGTAATATGAATCAATGCAAGGCACAACACAAGCATATAAGATATGACAATATGAATGATGCTATGCACAAATAAAGAGAGAGAGAGGGTTGAAAGTCAATCGAACAAACGCAAATAACAGATGTGTTTCGAGGTTCGAGCACAGAGCTCTACGTCCCAGCCTTCACCGAGAAGGATTTTCAATCCACTAAGAGTACCGAACTCCTCTCTCAACCAATACAACCTCCAGCGAGGCAATACAAATGGTCTACCGAAGACCGGAGTACCGAACTCCACCAATCTAACAAATACAACCTCCACAGAGGCAAACACCAAACCAACTCCACCTCACACAAGAGGGAGTAAACCACAACCTCAACCTCTACCAAAGATGGAGCACCCCACAATCCAATCCACCTCTACCAAAGAGGGATATCCACAAAGAAAGGGGTTTACAACTTGGTGGTATCTTTCAACCACAAACAATCTCTTTTCCCACAAATAAATGATCCTATAGAATAGGATAGAGTGATATAGCTCAAGTGTGGAAAAACAAGTATTTTGATCAAAGAAATTCTCTTGGGAAAACACCAAAATAGATATAGAAATTTTAGATCAAACTAATTCCCAAAACCCTAATTTCTTTGAAATAAAACAAAACACTTAAAACAAATAAGATGGATCTTTTTAGCTCTTAAACACTTTTGAAAACTTGTTTTAAAAACCAGAGAATAGGAAATTTTTTTCTCAAAAACCTAACCAAAATCCCAAAGGAATGGGGTATTTATAGCCCCAAAACAAAACTAGCCGTTAGGCTGATTTTTCAGCCTGTGACGGCTGGCGGTCGACTGCCCAGTCGACCGCCACCGCCAACGGTCGACCGCCCATCAGTCGCGCCAACGGTCATATTTTTGACCGTTGGAAGAAGCCGGTCGACCGCCCGGTCGACCGCCCAAAATCAGAGAGCAAAGCTCTCTGGCCGGTCGACCGACCCGGTCGACCGTGCCATGCACCTGGCCAACGTGCACAAGGTTGTGCACATCGGTCGACTGACCGTCGACCGACTCTGGGTCCGGTCGACCGGCCCGGTCGACCGCCAGAGCCTGGCAGAAGGCAATCTGGGTCAGAAAACTGGTTTTTAAATAATTTTAATAAATCCCATAAAACTTCTAAAAATCACAAAAATAGTTTCTAACTTTATATATGATATATAACATGTGATAAAAATTTTAACACAAATATCAAACATTTTAAACCATTTTTGTGTTATGGAAAAATTACCGAAAACCAAAAACTGTATTTTTCCAAACTTTGATTTTTTCAAATAAACTTTGTCCAAAACATATCCAAATACAAAAACTATTTGTGTTGGATTAGGTATCATGCTTTTGTTTTTTATTTCCAAAATATGTTTTGTTAAAATACAAAACACCAAACCTCATGAATAGGCATCTCAACATAAGTTTGTCTAGGAAATTAAGCTTACATGTGTATAGAATATATCTAATATACACTTAAACAAAGTAAACTTGTTTTGATCTAACTATTCATGAAAACCAATATCGGTTAAACCAAAAACCAAAATACCGAATCCAAAACATAAAACGTGTGTGTATTGTGAACTTGAGCATATCACACTATCTAATCTTTACACATGGATCTAAAACACAAACTAAACTAGGATACCTAAGTTTTCTTGACGATCTCCATCTTCAAGTTGACTCGATCCAAAACTCCATGATCCACCGAGCTAGACTCCAACGAGTGCTATGTATGATCTTGATGCTCGGGCTCTTGAATCACCATGTGAAAGGCTTCAAACTCCTTTGTTGAAGCTAATCACCAACTAATATCTTGATTAATGATCTGAAACTAAACATCACAAGATTATTAGTAAACATAACTACATGAGTTAATCATCATCAAAACTAGAGTGGAAGGCCTCTGGGCCAACACTTATATTTGTGCCTTCACCTGTTTTATCTTCCTTATGCGCTGGTTTGTCCTAACAAATTGGGATTTAGAATCTAGTTGTGGTCCAAGAGGGAGTTGGGAGTTTTGTAAGCCACGGGTGTTGATGTCGTCTGTGACCCATGTTGCTACCCATCGGTAGTCTCAGTTGTCCATATAATTCCTACCACCTTGTAGGTGTTCGACGTGTGCCCTCTTGCCCCTTGTGTTTGAGGGATCTGTTGGCCCATGTCATTCTTGGGAGCATTGAACATGAAGAGAGAGATTATTGTGTCACGTGTGATCTGAATAGTTCCACATCAGTAATTGCGTAAAAATAAAGTACATAAATATTAAGTTGGGCCTTTGCATATCAACTTAAGCTTTTGAATTAGATAAGGTCTCGGCTCATATTTGTACATTCATTTGTTTCCTGTGTGGGTCCAGTTTGCACTAACACAACGCTCTCAAAATTTCTAGGGTAAAGCTATTGAGATCACGAATTTTGGAGAAGCAAAAGAAGTGCGAGATAGGATTCACGAACAAAAACTTTCATGTGTTTTTCATATTGGGTTAAAGGTATAACAGATCAAATCTTTTTACGTTTACTTGATTATATAATCTAATTTCTTTTTATCTATTTTATGTAAATCCTACAATAATTCTTCAAAATAAGATTTCAATATGCATTCTAAAAGACTTGACAATTCCATAAATGAAAATCAAGCAAATGTTGGAGGAAAAAAACTGAGTAGAGTCTTTGGATAAATGAAAACTAATATTGATGATAAACTATGAACCATCTAAGTTGACTTTGATGTTACTAATTTGTTGTTGTTGTTCTACATCTTTTTTCATAAAAAAAATTAAAAAAAAGATATTCAAAACAATAGAAAGGATATGAAGGAGGAAAAATGCCGATGAATAAACATGGAAAGGATGAATTTGTTCGATTACTTAAAATTTTTAGATGGAAAATTAAATGTTGTTGTTTAATAACTATTACATTAGAAAATATGTTAACGTCAAATCTTTACTAAATCTTTTAATTGGAATGTGATATACATAAAGTAAATACTATATCTTTACAATTAGAAGCGTGATATATAGGAACCAATTATCTAACAAACATTAAACCAAATCTTTTAATTAAATGCAATATATTTGCATTTAAGGAAACTGGATTGGTTGATAAAAATTATATTACACAATCAACTACACTAGAGAGGTGAACTGATAAAGATTAGGAAATAATGACAAACTATATTTGAAAGTTCAAAACAAGTATAAGAATGTTATGAAAAACGTGTGGCTGCCTACCTTTACTGTGCACCATTAATAAGTTTACTATGCGCTGATGTAAGCGATGACGCAAGCGACTGCATAGTGCCCCCAAGGTTTTCCTATAAATAGGACCTTCCTGATTCATTTCAATGTACACACAAAATTCAGAAATCAATAAGAATTCCTATTTCTACTCTGTCTCTAGAATTCTCTGTCTTGGTGTTATTTCTCGAAGTTTTTACAACACGTTATCAGCACGATCACTCTAGTCTGTCCCCAGCCTCTACCTCCGTCAGCTCAGGGAAAAAGCCTACCACGTCAAGTCTCTGCCTCCATTAGCTTAAGATAAAACTTGTCACGAGCCTCTGCTTCCATTGCTCAAGGAAGAGTCCTATCACAAGTCCCAGCTTCTACCTCTACAATCTCAAGGTAAAATTGGCAAGTTACTATACTTATGATATTCGTATAACACCACTACTATAATAAAAGGAGGCTCTGCCACCTATTTATAGAAATGTGATGTGATTACGAAAACTGAATTATTATACTAATTATATTCATATAACATCATTACTATAATGAAAGGAGGCTCTGCCACCTATTTATAGTAAAGTGATGTGACTATGATATCTTTACTAACATCTAACTTGATGCTTGTGTGGATTAAACCCCAAGCTTCTAACATTATATATTTTATTATTCTGCTATTATATCTGGACAAACACCCACTGAAAGGTTTACTGAG
Source organism: Agave tequilana (assembly GCA_038442645.1). Lineage (NCBI taxonomy): Eukaryota > Viridiplantae > Streptophyta > Magnoliopsida > Asparagales > Asparagaceae > Agave > Agave tequilana. The sequence continues at coordinate 117,366 of JAVJIF010004831.1, read as the reverse complement.
TAGCGTGGTGTGCCAATATTTATTTCAATAATTACTGCTTTATTAATTATGCCTGCAAAACACCCACCAAGTAGAGTGGCGTGCATATATTATAGCTCGTAAATATATATAGTACAATGTATTTATTTTACCATTTCCTTAATTACAATATTTAATTATATAAAATCTAAATTGTTTTTCTCTCTCCCCAAACGGCTAAAAACCCCCAACGGCTATACCCCCAACGGCTAAAAAACCCCCAACGGCTATAATCCCCCAACGGCTATTAACCCCAACGGCTATAAACGGCTGTTTTTTTTTTCTCCTATAAATTGGTGAGTTCTCAACCACACAACTCACTCCTCAATCTCTCTTCATTCTAAAAATTTTCATCATCTCTAGAAGCTTTGCGTTCGAGTTTTTTTCGCATAATGCTTAGTCCAGCTTTGATGTTTCTTATTGCCGTCATCATCATCAACACTTCTATCGTTTTTCTTGGAGACATGGATCCAAGTGAATTGTACCCGTATTTTTTATTTTAATGTTCACTTTTCCTCTTCTACTTGTAGCTATTATGGTTGACATGAAAGTTTTCTTTGAGAAATAAAATGTTGTGATTCTAATTATTTTTATATTTTGTTATAGTTATCACAATGTCAAACTTTGCAAAGCTTGAGTTCATTCCACTTGATATCACGGGGAGAAATTATATGTCTTGGGTTATTGATATTGAGATACATCTTGAGTCAATGGGTCTCACTGAGACCATTAAAGAAATAAATTCTACGTCGTCACAAGATAAGGCAAAGGCGACAATCTTTATCCGCAGACATCTTGATGAAAGTCTAAAGTGTGAATATCTCACTGTTAGAGACCCAAGTGCTTTATGGAAAAACCTCAAAGAAAGGTTTGATCATCAAAAGGAAGTTGTACTCCCTGCCACTCATGATGAATGGAATGCTTTGCGCTTTCAAGACTTTAAGAAAGTTAGCGACTACAACTCTGCAATGTTCAGAATAGTATCCCAGTTGAAATTCTGTGGGGTAGATATCACAGATGAAGAAATGTTGGAGAAGACTTACTCCACATTTCATGCATCCAACATAACACTGCAACAACAATATAGGTTGCGTGGTTTTAAGAAATATTCTGAACTAATTTCATCTCTTCTTGTGGCAGAGAAAAATAATGAACTTTTGATAAAAAATCATCAGTCCCGTCCTACTGGTTCAGCAGCATTTCCAGAAGCAAATGCTGCATTTTCTAAAAATTTTGGACGAGGATATAATTATGGACGCGGCCGTGGACGTGGTCGTGGTCGTGGCCGTGGACGTGGCCGTGGACGCGGTCGAAGTGGTTTTTACAAGCCTTCACAGAATAACGCGATCCACAAGAAGCATCATGTGGAAAGACATGAAAAAGGAAAAGATGTTCGTGAAAGTTCTCTTCGGAATCCTGAAGATTCCTGTTACAAATGTGGCTCCAAAGGACACTGGGCTAGAGTGTGCCGAACACCGGAGCACCTTTGCAAGCTCTACAAAACATCCTTGAAAGGAAAAGAGAAAGAAGTGAATTTCACTGAACATGATGATCCTATGGATGATTCAACTCATCTTGATGCTTCGGATTTTACTGATGATTTTTGTTGATCTTCCAATCCATCGTGATATTGGTGATAATTAGATATATGATTGTATTATCATACTTTGTTATTTGTAATTTTCAATTTATCTTTGAATGAAATATTTCCCTTATAATAATATGTTTCAAATTTTATTCTTACCAATTATTTATTTTTTGCATGAAGCTTGATATGGATTATTCTAATGATGAAGTCAAGACCAAAAGTGGAGAGATTTGCATACCGGATAGCGGTACAACACATACTATTCTCAAACATAAAGGTACTTCTCTGAATTAAAACCAACAAAGGCAATCATCAATACAATATCAGGTCCTGTAGACTTGATTGAAGGGACTGGTAAAGCCAGCTTCATATTGCCAAATGGAACAAAGTTTTTCATAAAAGATGCTTTGTTTTCACCAAAATCCAAAAGAAATTTGTTGAGTTTTAATGATATATATCTTCATGGATATGATACTCAGTCTGCAACTGAAGAAGATATGAAGTATATGTATCTTACTACTTATGTATCAGGAGAGAAGTGCATATTAGAAAAACTACCAAAGCTTTCCTCAGGATTGCATTATACATATATAAATGTGATAGAGTCACATATGGTAGTTAAAGAGGATACAGAGACAGTAACTCTGTGGCATGATCGTTTAGGTCATCCTGGTTCAATGATGATGCGAAGAATTATTGAGAATTCACATGGACATACATTAAAGGGCCAGAAGATCCTTCAAGTTAGTAAAATTCCATGTGAGGCTTGTTCTCTAGGAAATTAATCACAAGGCCATCACCAGCTAAAATAAAAACAGAATCACCTACATTTCTTGAACGTATCCAAGGTGATATCTGTGGGCCTATACACCCATTGTGTGGACCATTTAGATATTTTATGGTATTGATAGATGCCTCTAGTAGATGGTCACACGTTTGTTTATTGTCAACTCGCAATGTGGCATTTGCGAGATTTCTTGCTCAGATAATTAGATTAAGGGCACAATTTCCTGATTATACAATCAAGAGAGTTAGACTTGACAATGCTAGTGAGTTTACGTCTCAGGCGTTTAATGATTATTGTATGTCTATTGGAATAGTTGTTGAACATCCTGTTGCCCATGTACATACACAAAATGGTTTGGCTGAGTCGCTAATTAAGCGCCTCCAACTTATTGCTAGACCATTAATAATGAGAACAAAGCTTCCTATTTCTGTATGGGGTCATGCAGTTTTACATGCTGCAGCATTAATTCGCATCAGACCAAGTGCATATCATGAGTACTCCCCTCTACAATTAGCATTTGGTCAAGAACCAAATATTTCCCATCTTAGAATTTTTGGTTGTGCGGTATATGTACCATTTCTCCACCACAACGTACAAAGATGGGTCCTCAAAGGAGACTGGGAATATATGTAGGCTATGAATCTCCTTCTATTATAAGATATCTTGAGCCTAAAACCGGCGATGTTTTTACGGCTCGGTTTGCCGATTGCCACTTCAATGAGGCAATTTTTCCAGCATTAGGGGGAGAAAAGAAACAGCTGGAGAAGGAGATTACATGGAGTGAACCATCCTTATTGCATCTTGATCCTCACACAAGACAATGTGAGACAGAAGTGCAAAAGATTATGCACTTACAAGAAATAGCAAATCAATTGCCAGATGCGTTCACTGATACAAAAAGAGTGACTAAATCATATATACCAGCTGTAAATGCTCCTGCTCGGATTGAAATCTCAAAAGGACAACCCGAGAATGAAGTCACTCATGAGTCTAAGACACGCCTGAAGCGTGGTAGACCAATCGGTTCCAAAGATAAAAATCCTCGAAAAAGAAAAGGAGCAGATAAGCACGATGACCCCAATGTGCAAGAATGTGTTCCAGAAGAAACACAAAATAAACAAGAATGTGTTCCAGAAGAAACACAAAACAAGACAAATCAAGAGATGAAAAATCCTGAAGATATAGAAAATCATGAAATCTCTATTGATTATGTCAATACAGGAGGATTATGGAATCGCAATAAGATGGAAAATATAGATGAAATATTTTCCTATTCCGTAGCATGTGATATTGTTAACGGAAGTGAGGATCCTGAACCAAGATCCGTCACTGAATGCCAAATAGACCTGATTGGACAAAGTGGAAAGACGCTATACAGGCTGAATTGAGTTCGCTTAATAAGCGCAAAGTATTTGGGCCTATTATCCTCACGCCTGAAGCCGTGAGGCCAGTAGGATACAAATGGTTCTTTGTACGAAAACGCAACGAGAAAAACGAGATTGTGAGGTATAAAGCTCGACTTGTTGCTCAAGGTTTTTCGCAAAGACCTGGAATTGATTATGAAGAAACGTATTCTCCAGTAATGGATGCAATTACGTTTAGATATTTAATCAGCCTAGCAGTTTCTAAAAATTTAGAAATGCGTCTTATGGATGTTGTTACAGCTTATTTATATGGATCGCTTGATAGCGATATTTATATGAAAATCCCTGAAGGATTTAAAATGCCTGAAGCATTAAGTTCAAAACCCAGAGAATTATATTCGATCAAATTGCAAAGATCATTATATGGGTTAAAACAATCAGGGCGCATGTGGTACAATCGCTTAAGCGAGTATTTATTAAAAGAAGGATATGTAAATAATCCTATATGCCCATGTGTTTTTATAAAGAAAACAACATCCGGATTCATTATCATTGCTGTATATGTTGATGATTTAAATATTATTGGGACTCACAAAGAGATCCTAGAAGCAATGATATATTTAAAGAATGAATTTGAAATGAAAGACCTTGAAAAACCAAATATTGTATTGGTTTACAGATTGAGCACTTGCAAAGTGGCATACTTTTACATCAATCAAATTACACTGAAAAGGTCTTAAAACGCTTTAACATGGATAAAGCAAACCCTTTAAGCACTCCAATGGTTGTTAGGTCATTGAATGTGGAAAAAGATCCATTTCGCCCTCGCGAAGATAATGAAGAGGTTCTTGGTCCTGAAATACCATATCTAAGTGCAATTGGAGCTCTTATGTATCTAGCTAATTGTACCCGACCAGATATAGCATTTGCTACTAATTTATTAGCAAGATTTAGCTCATCTCCTACACGGAGACATTGGAATGGTATTAAACATGTATTTCGTTATCTTCGAGGAACAACTAACTTTGGTTTGTTTTATTCCAGAGGATCAAAACAAGAAATAACTGGTTATGCAGATGCAGGTTATTTGTCAGATCCACATAAAGCCAAGTCTCAAACAGGATATGTATTCACATGTGGAGGTGCAGCAATCTCTTGGCGTTCACAAAAGCAGACACTTATTGCCACTTCTTCTAATCATGCTGAAGTCATAGCACTCCATGAAGCAAGTCGAGAATGTGTATGGCTAAGGTCTGTAACTCAACACATCCAAGAAACTTGTGGATTACCAGTCAACAGAGATCCAACAGTACTGTTTGAAGACAATGCTGCATGTGTCGCTCAAATGAAGGAAGGTTTCATCAAAAGCGACCGTACCAAGCATATACCCCCGAAGTTCTTCTCATTCAGCCAAGAGCTTGAAAAGGATAAGCAAATTACTATTCAGTATATCCGATCAAGTGATAATGTGGCAGATCTCTTTACAAAGGCACTTCCCCCTACAACTTTCAGAAAGCTTATTCATGATATTGGGATGCGTCATAAGCGAGATTTATGAAGAAGAACTACTCATGTCAACTTGAGGGGGAGCTTACGTGGCTGCACTCTTTTTCCCTTACTATGGTTTTGTCCCACAGGGTTTTCCTGGTAAGGTTTTTAACGAGGCAGCATAAAACACGTATACGGAGATGATGTACTCTTTTTCCCTTCGCTATGGTTTTGTCCCACTGGGTTTTCCTATCAAGGTTTTTAATGAGACATCATGCAAGGTTGGCAGCCAAGGGGGGGTGTTATGAAAAACGTGTGGCTGCCTACCTTTACTGTGCACCATTAATAAGTTTACTATGCGCTGATGTAAGCGATGACGCAAGCGACTGCATAGTGCCCCCAAGGTTTTCCTATAAATAGGACCTTCCTGATTCATTTCAATGTACACACAAAATTCAGAAATCAATAAGAATTCCTATTTCTACTCTGTCTCTAGAATTCTCTGTCTTGGTGTTATTTCTCGAAGTTTTTACAACAAAGAAGATAATTTCAACTTTCAGGGAACAACAACTTATCAGGTAAGGGAACTTCCGAATTTGACTGTGAGCAAACTGTGTTCACACTTGCCCACACCTAACCATACCTTGACTGAGTTATTTCTGATTTTTTTTTTTAAAAGCAAAGTGTAGATTATATTATTATCAAACCGACGAAAGGGAGGTTTTCTACCGTGACTCACATAGAAACTTTGTTCATCCATCTCCATCCGTCCGTCTTCATTCGCGTGCGAGAGAGAAGCGTCAATCCCCTCATTCTTTTTCCCCTCTCAGTTTTCTCCTCCTTCCTTCTTATTCTTCCTCTCCACCCTCATTTTCCTCCTCATCGATAAGTCGGTTTCTCACTGACAACGACGGTGTACTAGTATTTGTATATACTGGAAATTATTGGGCTGGAAATGGGTCTATCATGTAACTTTTTCTTGAGTCCGTGATCGGCCTAATCAGATACTAGTTATCAAAACTTATCGAAGAAAGATTTTCTCCTGTGACTTATATAGAAACTTTATCTATCCGTCCGAATTCATCAATGAGAGAGAGAGCAACGTCAACCCTCTCTTTCTTCTTTCTCTCTCAACTCCCCATCTTTTTTTTCTCTCTTAGCTCCCCTCCTTCTTTCTCTATATTCTTATTCTCTCCCTTCATTTTCCTCCCGCTGACCGGTCGGAGTTTCACCGATCGCGGCAATATATTAGTACTTGCATGGGCGGGAAATTATTGGGCTTGAAATGGACCGACCAAGCAACCTGGGTCCGTGATCGGCCCAGTGGAATACTAGAATACAGCCGACCATGAGCGTCCGGTGCTGGACATAATATACATTGCACAAAGACGAATTCTTCAGTTCTCGATTCGGAAAAACCTCTCTTTCCTTATTTCCCCTTTCCTCTCTCTCAATTCTCTCCCCCTTCGTCCCCATGCCGAGCTACGGTTAGGGCTAGGGTTTTTGGCGCCCCCTCGAGGTCATCGGCCATGTCCTCCGCCTTCTCCGCCGCCATCACTCGCATCAGCTGCCGCCTCCCCTCCAAGCGCAAGCTCGACGACTATGCCTCCCTCCCCGCCGACTCCGATCCTCTAGCCATGCGCACCAACAAGCCCTTCCCTTTCTCCCCTCCCTCCGACTCCTTCGACGCCGCCGCCGCCGCCGCCGATCACTCCTCCTCTGCATCCTCTAAGGCTCTCTCCTCTCTCCCTCATTCCTCATCTTCCTCCTCTGCCTCTCTCTCTCCCTCGAATTCCCTCCATTTCTTTGTCCGCACCGACTCCGGAACCATCGTCCTCCACTTTCCCCCCTCGGTCACCATCAAATCCGTCATCGATCAAATCCGCCACCTCACCGGTGTCCCCATCTCCCCCGCGGACCACCGCCTCATCTATCGCGGCCGCCAGCTGGACCCGGAGTCCACCCTCGCCGCCTCCTCCGTTGAGACCGACGCCTGCCTCCACCTCACCGCCCGGCTCCGCTCCACCCGCTTCCCCCGCGCCTGGCGCCTCGTCCACGACCTCGACAAGTCCGCCCGCTGCCTCCTCTCTGGTGCCTCGGTCCCCCGCGAGATCTCCAACATCGACAACGTCCTCACGGAGTTCCTCACCTCCGCCCCCACCAGCCCCCGCGGCGAGATCGTGGACTCCACCCTCGAGTACCTCCACGTCTTCGTCCTTGGCTGCGCCCCCGCTTCTCTCGTCAGGCTCTACATCGCCGACTCCTCCAACTGCAAGATCATCGGCGAGAGGGCTGTCAGGCTCTTCCTCAACCCCGTTGCAGAGTTCGTGCACAAGTCCATACAGATTCAGTGCTGGATGATCGTGCTGGAGTTTTGCAAGCTCATCGCTGGGACAAGGGGAAGACTGATCATCTTTATGTTTCGTGCCGCAGTACTTTGGGCTCCCTCCTGGAAGCTCAGAGGGGCTTGCCCCTGGAAGCTCAGAGGGGCTTTGTGGGATCCAAAAATCGGAACTTGGTTGTGGAGTTGTTCCCCTTTGTTAAGGAGCTGGCGAGGATTGTGGTGCAGGGGCTAGCGTCAGACTCTATGTCTGTCTCCTCGGGCGAGCTTGCTGAGTTCTCAAACTTCTTGGTTGCAATGAGACGGGCGGTGAAGGATTGGATGGGAGGGAGCCGGCAGATTCCCAAGTCGTTGTTGGATAATAATACTCATCCGAGGTATGAGGGATGGATTTATTCCCTCTATGCTATATTCTTGGAGCTTTTAGGGAAGGTTGATGAGTGTCTTAGGAAAGTTGAGGTCTTTCTGGCCGAGAAGGGTCCAATGCAGAGTGATGATCGATGGGCAGTGTGGTCTCATATTCTGGTTGTCTTGACTAATGTGCATAATTTCTCTAAAATTTATGAGGGCGCACCCGAGTTGCTACATGCTGTTCTCTTGAATAGGCGGGCCTCAGTGAATGCTCTAATTAGACGTGCGAAGAAGAATGAGAACCTCCGCTGGCTTCTTAAGCATAGGGATGTGATTGATTTCGAGTCAAGACGGAGCCTAGCAATGATGTTGTTTCCCGAGGGAAAGGATGATTATGAGCACCTGCATGAGATGCTTATTGACAGATCCCAATTGTTGGCTGAATCTTTTGAGTACATTGGACGTGCTGATGCGCAGGCATTGCATGGTGGGCTTTTTATGGAGTTCAAGAATGAGGAAGCTACGGGTCCTGGTGTTTTAAGGGAGTGGTTTTGTTTGGTATGCCGAGCTATCTTCAATCCCCAGAATGTGCTTTTCTTGCCATGTCCAAACGATCGTCGGAGGTTCTTTCCGAATCCTGGTGAGTTCTTACTTTGGTCAAATTATCTATTTAATTATCTAATATTTACTTTTCTTAACATCCCATTGTTGTTACTGGTGAAAGCATAGCATGCAATGGAATAGCTAAAAAAAAGAACAAAAATGTCTACATGGAATCTCATTTGGATTAGGCATCCCTTACTAATGAATAAGGCTTTGAAATTGCAATATTATAAATGTCTGAAGTTGTATTAAGTGAATGGCGGTGTTGTAAACGCTTTGATTTGAAAAAGAATTAAAGAAAAGTCAAATTATTGATTCATTGGCCATGATCATATCTCTCTCGCCCCCCCCCCCCCCCCCCAAAAAAAAAAAAATAAAAACAAAAAACAAAAAAACAAAAAACAAAAAAAAAAAACAAAAAACAAAAACAAAAAAAAAAATGAAAGAACTTCTTGTTAGTACAGTTGGCCATTCAAATTATTGATTCATTGGCGTTCATGATCATTATCATCCCCCCCCCCCCCCCCCCCCCACCAAAAAAAAAAAAAAAAAGAAAATGAATAAACTCCATGTTAGTGAGTTGGTCATTCAATCTGCTTTATACTTTGCTGGTGATCTTGGTAATAGGTATAAGATATAACCAAACCTTTTAGGATTATTGCCATTGGCAATCTACAAACTTCATTTTGAGTTGTGGATCTTGAACTGCCACACTATTATTTTGACATTAGACGAGTATTGTTGATAGAATATTAGATCCCATTCAAGTTTAGAAGCCTCTGTTAATAATATTTCCTGTCTGATAGTCAAATTTTCACCCGTGATGCTTTGCACTTAGCAAACTGATAATGCACCTAGAAGTGTCAGATTGGTAACCGGCAATGACCAATAATATTATGATTATCGTGATTGAGAGTCAGCATGTTCTGGCATTCTTCACCTCTGCTTCATATTTGACATGTATAGCAATATGTCCCCTTTGGTTTGAACTGTTGGTTGCAAATATTGTGTGGTGGAAAGCACAATATGGATCAGATTCCCAAAAGCTGAAGTACAATAAAAACTCATAAGATTAAAAGCTTGTCAGCAAAAAGAGGTTTCACTTTTTTTTGGGAGACTCTATTATATGTAACAATATTAAATGGTTAATTTTTCTAAAACATGACTGATCAGCACCAAAAGGGCCAAAAAATTGTACACTATAAGTCTATAAAATAATAACTTCTCATTGCATAAATTAATAACCAAACAATCTTTATGCAGTTTATGAGTGGAAAAATACACTCTTTGTTCAAAGATGGATCATACAACCTCATCATTTAAACATCATTTTCTTTGTGTTAAAATGCCAATAATATGGTCACAAGTACTATAACTACAAGTCAAAATGCCAATATAATGCATATAAAAACCAAATGGAATTGCATACTTATCATTCATGCGTTAGTTTTTAGTCTGGAATACATCTCTGCCCCTTTCGGATACGCTATAAGTTTTTGGATGAATCAGTAGATTACTCGGTACGTATCCATAAAGTATAAGGTTGTGTCTGGCAAATGGAGTTAGAAGTTGGGAATTAGTGCCTTGGAACAAGAGATACCGGGAGGAGTTAGGAATTATATATATTTTTTGATTGTTTAGTTGGAATTAGATTTAGTTAGAGTTTGAGTTGAGATAGAGAGAAAGGGGGAGAGAGGCTAATTCCAATCTTTTTGTCGAATTAGTAATTATCATGGTTTTGGGCTAAATCAATTTTCATCATGACTTGCTAACTTTTGCCAACTCTTGCCAAATACTTGGTCGTTTGACAAGAGTTAGCTGGAATTAGGTCTTTAGCTAATTCCACTTGCCAAACAAGGCCTAAAAAATCCCAATTCATTTTGGATTCAACATGGGGGGCTTGTATTAGGTGAGGCTTACCAGAAATAATTGCTTCACATGTAATTCAAGGGCCATCACTAATGATAGATCTATGGGGAAAGAGTAATTGTTTTGATTTGGTTCAAGCATCTTCTCATCTTCCACGTCACTAAACAATTTGGTATTGCTAACTCCAAGTCGCAGCCAATTTTATTCTAGACTTTTTGCTTGACAGAAGTTATGAAGCAGCTGAGACAAGTGGTAATTTCTAACCTGATCTAATAATTTAAAACTAACCGACCAACAAGAATGTTGTACCAACAAGAATTGTTCATTGCAGATCTTTTATGGGTAAACATTGCACAAATGTGAGGTAAATGACTAGTTTCGGTAGAACCTCATTAACCAAATTGTTTTTACTGTAGGAATGGTTGAGATCCATATATCACTCACAGGAAATGCTGTCAGAAGCTTTATTCATTATACTTATTACTTGGCTCTTTTTCTTATAGATCATTGTGCATAAGAACACAGAAGTCCAAAGAATAGAAAGAGTTTAGAAAAGCTAAGGAGAGCTATTGAAGGGACTAAGCCAGTCAGTCCAGTTGTGTGAAGGTCAGTAGGCCTGACCTCTGCTTTTGGGTTGTGCCAACTGCCAATGAATTATGACCCACTAGCTGATTGAGTTTGTTAGGCATAAGGCGTGTACAAGCTTGACTTAACCCATGACCCTACCTAACCGATCAGTTGCTTCCCCCAAGCAGAGTGATATTATCTTTACCTTCATTATCTTAGCTTTTTCCCGCCAAAATGTGAATGGCAATAGAAAACAACTAAAGTACAAAAGTTGTATTGCACAAATGAAGGATGACCAAAATATTGGCGAAACTATGACCTGAGAGTATAAGCTACTGAACGAAAAGCTCCAAAGAAATTGAGCTTCTTGGTAATGTTAAAACTTCTGAATCCAGAAGGTGGTATCCAACCTATTGTTAGGCGACCCCTTGAGTTGGTGCCAAGTTCAATGCCAAGAATGCAATGACAAACTGATGCGGACATCCAGTTCTGGCGCGTGCAATAGAGAAGACGGAGACGCGTCGCATCGATATGGTTTGAGTAGTCCGAATCATTATGGATTTTTCACTTTATTTTATTTTTGGTTTTATTTTGTAGTTATTTTTTATTTTGAAGTTTAGTACCACATCGGTTGTTTTTTGAAAATTATACTTTGTAAAGTCTATTTAAAGGCTCCTATACTATGAATAAAAGGAATGCACAATTTTGATGAAATTTATTGTGAGAAATTAAAATGTTTTGGGGATAAATTAAAATATTTTAGGATTAAATCCTATTTCTCTTTTAACTATACCATAACCCTAATTCACATTTTCTCTTTCTTCTCTCTGCCTGACGACTTTGTTCTTCCTATCGATTTTCTCTTTTCCCCGCCACTTGCGCCAACGCGTCGCCACTGCCTCCTTACCTCTTCCCCTTCCGTGCCCACATCCTTCCTTCGATTGCAGCCACGGCGCCTGTGGCCTTTCTCCTCTGCACTCGCAACCGTCTCCCTTCCCTTTAGTTCCCCTCGTCTTCTGCCCCGCGACCTCATCTTTTTCCTCTTCCTCTGCCAACTATCACCGACGGCTTCGTCGTCGCCCAAATCTCCGCCAATGACTTCGACACCACCCACTCCCGTTACTAACTCTTTGTCTTCCTCTCCTCGCGTCGTGGCTACCTCCACCATCGGCTTCCTCCCACTCTGTCGCCTTGGCAGCCCCCCCACGCCTCCTCACTCCCTCTTCTTCCTTGCTACCACCGCATCTCCACACCTCTCATCTCTTCCGCAACCACCGGCATCTGAGTTCATCTCAGAATCCAAATTATTCCAATTCGGATTCATAATTGAACTCAACCCGTCTGCACCCCCAATCGGATCCGCAGCACAATGCAGACTCGGATCCGCTAGCGCCTGTCCAACTCGATCTGCTAAGCTACAGTTTCAACCCGCTTTCAACAGTACAGGCTCGTTAAGCAGAAATAGACTCGTTAAGCTTCGGTCTCATTTTTGAGTCATTTTTCAGCCATACGGAACCCGATTCGAATGATTCTTGAGGCGTTGGACTCGTGGAGACCAGCACCACGCATCCAACAACTCTCAGTAGGACACTGAGGTCGACGTGATCCTCAGTAGGTATGTTTCTGGAAATGATCTTTATTTGTGAGTCACGATAATACTTTTCTAGTATTTTATCAAATTACCTGTTGTCACAAATACTAATGAGATTGTGTGTCTGTTGTCCCTATATTTACTAGTCGTGATATTGAAAGTACAACTTTGCCATCATAACGTAGTACTTGTATTAATTTATTAAAGATTAGAATAGTACAAACTGTGCCTGCAACTTTTGTTGAAATCTACCTGTCACATTACAAGTTTTAATTATTTTCCTACTCACGATCGTAATTTAAGTGAAACGTTGCAATTTCAGTCACATAATTGATTTCTTACATTACACACATGTTTCACATCAATTTGTTATCAGAGCACGGTTAGGATAAGATTTGCATCACCTTAGACACTTTTTTTTGCATTTAGAATTTAGATTTATTCCCAAAAAATAGCATATAGGCATTTTCAGCATCCAGTTAGGTCTTGTTTAGTACATGCTCCGCTGTAGCGGTAAATCGTACCTTCTAGGAGAGTCTAGTGAATTTCTTATAGATCCCTATCAAGTTGCGCGATGTTTTCCAACATATAAGCTAAGCTAGAGACCCTTAACAACGATCGATGAGAGACTGAGTAAGGTAGAGACGTGTCTTGAAAACTGTAATGAACATAAAGAGAACCTGACCCAAATCGCAATGAGCGTGAAGAACGTGGTCCGTTGATATCATATTAGAGGCAAAATGAGCAAGACTCTGATGACCAATATTTGAAAAGCATCAAGTTGGATGTTCCACTTTCGACGGTCTTCTGGATCCTCAACTCCTTCTGGAATGGTTTTGACACATGGACAAATATTTGATATGGTACTATCTTTCTGAAGATAGGAAGGTCAAGTTTGCTGTAATGAAGCTGACTGGCCAGGCTAGTCAATACTGCATCAATGTGAAATCGATGAGAGCATCTCAATGTTAGGATCCTATAAAGACTTGGTCTATTATGAAGGACAAATTTAAGGATATATACGTTCCAGCATCTTACTACGATCGTCTTCTTGACAACTGGCAACGATTCGCCCAAGGCACTAAATTCTTTAAGGACTATGTTGCCCAATTTGATGAGTTCCTCGTTCGTTGTAATGCCCTAGGACAAAAAATAATGCCTAAGTCTTTTCCCGATTTATCTCAAAATTTGTTTAGGATTTTAATCCTATGTTATTCTCTTAGAACTCTGATATTTCTTCTCTATTTCTTTCCATGCCGTCTCCCTGTCTCAATCTCTTTATTTTTGCTCTCTTGGCAACACCCAAGAGACCAACCCCCACCTCCTCTTCCATCAACACTCACCTTGTGCCATCGTCCTCACGCCTCAACGCCGCCCAGAGTCATCGATCGAGCCCGCCATCATCTCTCCTCATCTCACTCGCCTAAACCCAAACGACAACCGCCTGATCTTCTTCCCTCTTCATCTTCGGCTGTATCTCCCACATCGACGACTGTCGTAGCCCAGCACCTGCTGACCCGCTCTGCCGTGCGCGAGCCTAGTCATGGCGCTGCACCCCGCACAACCAGTCCATTCCCAAGGCATGCTCATCTTCCCGCCGTCGTCCACCTCGCCGCCTCTTTTATTTCGTCGAGGCCTCAACAGATCTCCCCCATCGTACTGAAGCTTCTAAGGCCTCCTCCGTGCGACACCAAACTCGCCTGCACCTTACCTTGTCAAAGAAACCCAACAGATTAATTACATTAAGAAACAAAGAAGAAGACAGGTGAATTTGGGTTTCAAATTCAAAACCAAACCTGAATCCGCTCCAAAGAAATTGGGTTTAAGTGAACAAACCCGTGAAGGATCCGACCTGCTTAGTTGCAGTAACGAGTTTTGGTCGAAAACAAACCCGTTAGTAGCATTTCTTCGTCAACGGGCCGTAACTTGCACATCTAGAGTCTGATTTAGGCGATCTTTGAACCGTTACAATCGTGACGACGAGTTCTACACATCGGCATCCTCTACAGATCGCTGAGACCCCTGTGATAACCATCATGTAACTTCTCTTAACTCAGTTTATTTACTCGTGAGTTGATACCCGTCTCTATTACTTTATCGATTATATCTGCTGCACTAAATTGTGAGATGTGTGCATCTGCTGCCTTGTGTTTACTGGTTGTTTGCATTGGCTATACGTGTGTCATCTTAATATAGTATTTTGCATTAGCATAGTTGAGACGAGCGGTATCAGTGCAATTGCGATATTTTGTTAAATCCATTTGCCTCATTATAAGTTTTAACTATTTTCCTACCCAAGTTCGTATCGTTGGTGAAACATTGCAAAGTTTATTACGTCACAGATCTCTGATTCACACACGCATACACTGTTTCACATCATTTTGGTATCAGAGTACGGTTAGGGTAGGATCTACATCATATAGGCATTTTGATGTAATACTAACTTGGATTGCAAGCACCTTCAAATCGTATTTGAAAATTTAAAATAGGATAAAATTTCAGGTTTTCACCCCTTACGCGGGCTTCTCATCCAAAACTCAAGAGCAGATAAACTTAAGAATTTAACTGGATAATTTGAGGAAAGTTTTAATCATTTAATAATCAAATGAAATAGTCTAGGGGCTTTATATATGCTTTACAAAAATTACTTCTGAGAAATAACCGATGTGGTACTAAACTTCCAAAAAAAAACACCTACGACATAAAATAAATCTAAAATATAACTAATCTAAAGCCAAAGAACTGCATTGCGCCGCTTCCTAAAGTAAACTCGATCGAATCGGCCCTAAGCGGCGTGATGTCCTCATCAATTCTCCCGGATGGGAAGAACTGGACCCTGTCGAGTGTAGGGGGAAATTGCTGCTGGCTTTGATAGCACTTCAGTCGGTTGGGATCAAGATGCCGGAGGTCTCCCCTCGGTTATTCAGGAATTTTCTGAATTAGGTTTTCCTTTCCACTTAATGAGATAGCGTCGTGTCCCTCTGACTCTAGAAGAGATAATCTGATCATTCAAGATAGAATCTATATTTTCTGTTGCAGAGGGCAGTTTAGGGGAAAGTGGAGGTAGTGGGGGCTTTCAAAAAGAAGGTCCTGGGTAGGATCATCTACGAATGGATCTGAAGGAGTATCAAAGGTACCTCTATATGAAACTAAGTCCTCAACATTAAAAGTGCAACTGATGCCAAAGTCTTGTGGAAGATCCACCACATAAGCATTTGAATTGTTTTTCTTGAGGATTTGAAATGGCCCTGCGTTTCGCGCTTGTAATTTCTTCACAGTTCTCGGAGGAACCGCTTGGGTCTTATGTGGACCATCACATAATCTCTAACATTAAATGTTCTTAATCGGCGATGTAAATTTGCAGAAGTTTTATAATCAGCATTATTTTTCATTATCTTCCCTCTGATCTCTTCATGCAATGCACGTATATGAGATGCAAATGCTGATGTAGAGTCTGATACCCTAGAATAATGATGAGCCATGGGAATTAAATCAACTGGTCGTCTGGGTTTAAAACCAGTTACTATTTCAAAAGGACTAAGGCCCGTAGTTCTATTGAAAGATCCATTGTATGCAAATTCGGCCATAAGCAAAATGAGATCCCGAGTTTTCAAATTTTCCCCAACGAGACACCTAAGTAGATTTCCTAAAGTCCTGTTTACTATCTCGGTTTGGTCATCTGTTTGTGGGTGAAAAGCTATTTAGAATTCCAGTTTGGTGCCCATCTTGTGCCAAAGTGTTTGTTAGAAGTAGCTAACAAACTTAACGTCCCTATCAGATACCATAGTTTTAGGTATCCTATGCAACTTGACATTATCAAAGAACAAGACGATTACTCGAGACACATCGGAGGTTTTGGAACAAGGGATGAAGTGAGCCATTTTCGAGAATCGGTCAACTACTACTAGGATATAGTCGTGCCTTTTGAGTTTTTGACAACCCTAGTATGAAATCTAGGCTCACGTCTTGTCACGGGCAATTGGGCACAGGGAGAGGAGTGTAAGGCCCGGCAATCTGCTTTTGTTGCTTAGCTAGTTGGCACGTGCGGCACTGGCTAACGATCTTAGCGATTGGCTAGTAGAATCGGTGTTCAATAGCCTTAATTGTCTTGTTCTGACCGAAATGTCCAGCCAGATCTCTAACATGTATTTCCCAAGAGAGAAAATCTCTCAGGGACGTGCGAAGAATACATAGCTTATGGAACCTGAATAGATAACCATCTTGTAATAGAAAACCGCCTATTTCACGAACAGAGCCGTCCCGTAACGTGACATAAGTTTTCTCAAAGTCGGGACATGAGTCATACTCTTCTCTCAACCTCTCGAATCCAATCACTTCTGCCCTTATAGTTACCAAAATCATAGCATGTCGGCTGCGCACATCAACGACTTTATTCTCAGTGCTAGTTACCAGAATCTCTCTATTATTACCAAAATCTCTCTATTTCTACCCTCTCAGAACACCCAAGAACTCAACTCCCACCTCCCTCTCTCCCATCAACAGTTACCTTATCCCCCACCTCACGCCCTCATCCTCGCCAAGGTTCTAAATATCGGAATCGGAATCGTATCGGATTGGGGGTTTTTCATATCGAATATCGGATATCGGGGAACATGCGCATATCGGGCGTTCATATTAGACACTATATATAATGAAATATTGATAATTAAGAGTTGGTTTAGAGTCATACATATCTACCTAATAAAAATGATGTAATATGCTTGCAGAGACAGTAAAAAATAATGTACATTTGCACGCAATCGTGCAATAAATAAGTTATTTCATATCGGGTGATATATCGGACGATTTATCGGCCAATATCGGGCAATTTATCGGCCGATATTTTAAATATCGACCGTTTTTTGCTGCAAATGATATGGCAAACGATTTCCCCATATCGTACGGCAGCAGGGAAAAAAGGAGATATCGGACGATATCTCGGCCGTATCGTCCGATATTTAAAACAGGAATCCTCGCGCCTTAACGCCGCCTGGAGCCGTCCACTGAGCCCGCCATCATCTCTCCTCATCTCCCTCGCCTACATCCAAATGACAACCGCCTGGTCTCCTTCCCTCTTCATTGTCGGCTGCATCTCCCACATCGACGATTATCGTAGCTCAGCGCCTGACGACCCGCTGCGCCGTGCGCGAGCCTGGTCATCGCGCTGCACCACCACGCGGCTAGTCCATTGCCATGCTCGTCTTCCCGCCACCGTCCACCTCACCGTCGCTGCCTCTATTTCTTCGAGGCCCCACCGGATCTCCCCCCATCATACTGAAACTTCACCGGCCTCCTCCGTGCGACGCTGAACTTGCTTGCGCCTTACCTTTGTCAAAGAAACCCAAAAGATTACATTAAGAAACAAAGAAGAAGATAGGTGAATTCGGGTTCCAAATTCAAAACCAAACCTGAATCCGCTCAAAAGAAATTGGGTTTAAGTGAACAAACCCGCTAAGGATCCGACCCGTTTAGCTGCAGTAACAGTGTTGGTTGGAAACAGACCCGTTAGCAGCATTTATTCGTCAACGGGTATAACTTGCACATCCGGGGTCCGATTTAGGCGATCTTCGAACCGTTACGATCGTGACAACGAGCTCTACACATTGGCATCCTCTACAGATTGTTGAGACCCCTGTGATCACCGCAGGTAACTTCTCGTAACTCGATTCATTTACTCATGAGTTGATACCCGTCTCTATTACTTTATCGATTATATCTGCTGCCACTAAATTGTGAGATCGTGTGCATCTGCTACCTTGTGTTAACTTGTTATTTGCATTGATTTATAACTGTGTCATCTTAACATAGTATTTTGCATTAGCATATTCGAGACTAGAGCGGTATCAATGCAACTATGATATTTTGTTAAATCCATCTGCCTCATTATTAGTTTTAACTATTTTCCTCCCCAAGATCGTATCGTTGGTGAAACATTGCAAAGTTTATTACATCAAAGATCTCGGATTTACACATGCATACACCGTTTCACATCAGGGTTGCCACTGTTGGTGGCAGGTGAAAGTGAAATATGTGAGCATCAGGAAATGCCAGCTCTATCAGGACCCTGGAATCAGAATGCCAACCCTACGATAAACAGGACAGTTATAATCAATGATTGTTATTTAATCCATTTCTTGCTTTTCAGAATTTTCTGTTGGCTTTAATAATTCTCTTCTACCCTCCTCCTTTTTTCCTTTTGAGAAAAGGTGGACCCCAACCTCCTGCAAAATCATGAGAGGCATTACCACTGTGCTATAAAGGCACTGCATCCTATGTACAACAAAAATGTGGTGCGTCCTTGTACCTCAATTGTTCACATGAAATATAATCTGCTTCCACCAGTACATGACAGTGCTTCTTGAATTGAGTAATCGTGAAGGGATCTATTAGTTAATTTGTACGGGCAATGCCTTTTGTTTATCTTATTCCTCAACTGTATTAAGTAGTAGTTGTTATGCTACTGATTGGCATTCATATTGTTTCTACTTTAATTCTTTATATGATTTGAACATTTGGTGGTGTTGCTTTGCAGCATCTGCTGTGGATCCTTTGCACCTCAGGTATTTTGGCTTTTGTGGAAGAGTGATTGCACTAGCCTTGATGCATAAAGTTCAAGTAGGTATTGTGTTCGACCGCACATTCTTCTTGGTACTAGCTGGTAAAATAGTTACATTGGAGGATATTAAGGATGCCGATCCCATCTTGTATATGAGCTGCAAAAAGATTCTGGAGATGGATCCTGAGCTTCTGGATTCAGATGTTTTAGGATTAACCTTAGTAAGAGAAATTGAAGAACTGGGAACTCAAAGGGCTGTTGAGCTATGTGATGGGGGCAAGGATATGGTTGTAAATAGCAAGAATAGGGAGGATTATATTAAACTTCTAATTCAGCATCGGTTTGTGAAATCTGTTTCAGAACAGGTTAATCATTTTGCTCGGGGATTTAGTGATCTACTTTCTAATACAAAGTTCCAGAAGTTTTTATTTAACAATTTGGATCTCGAAGATTTTGATAGAATGATAGGCGGAAGCAATGGCATCATCAACGTGAAAGAGTGGAAGGCAAATACAGAGTACAATGGTTACAAGGCAAAAGACCGTCACATCTGTTGGTTCTGGAAGGTACGAACATATGTTGATTTCTCGATATATTTGAATATAATTTTATTTCTCTCTCATTCATATAACATGAATGTTCACTGCTTTAGAGTGGTTTAAATTTTTCATTAATTTTTAATTCATCTCTAATTATACACTGTATAATAGTGAGTAAAATGTTTTACACCTTCAGACAGTTCTTCTGCTTCACATAATGGTATGGTTATATAATAAAGGCGACAGAATTTTTTTCAATTATTTTCAACAATTATTCACATTCTGGTTTCCTGTACGTCATATGTTTTATTAGGGTGTTTGGCTTTGCTTTTCATAAAGTGCTTTCACTGCTTAAAAAAAACAAAAACTTTTTAAACAAAATTAGATATTTGGCAATCACTTTGAAAAAGAACTTTTAGAATAAGCAAAAGCCAAAAGCTACTATCTTGAGAAGCCAGAAAATTTTGCTTCTCAACAACAGAAGCTCAAAAGCTCATGTCCTTTTTTCTCTTCTTATCTCCTCACACATGATCTCCCACGTAATATAACATCTAACCGATTTTTTCTGTCATTTTCTCCTATTCGTCTAAACTCTCTCTCTCTCTCTCTCTCTCTCATATGTTCATTCCTATACTAGTTTTCTCCATCAAATTCATTTAAATATTCATACTTTTTGGTAAACACTTAATAATTTAAAATAACCAAACATCTTAATTATACAAAAGTTCATTCTTAGAAAGCACTTTTGGACAAGTCTTTCTGAAAAAAGACTTATTTGTAAGTGTAGAGGCAAAATCAAGCACACATTTACTCTGTTTAACGTTAAGTTGCTGGGCGGCATTATAGCACATGAATAACAATTTTCTAAAATTTTCTTTATGTTCGCACACGCACACGCACACGCACAAACACGCACAAAGATATGCATGTATATTAACCATTAAACCTTTTGAACTGGCATACAGTTCCCTTGCATATGCTGGATTAAGGATTTTCATAATTGGTGTGGTTTATGTCTCAGTTAAGTCAAATATATTTAAGATTATAGTGAAATATTTGAAAATATGGTGTCAAAGCTGCAATTGGTCATAAGAGAAAAGTGGCTTAATAGTTGCTGTTTTGAAGTCTTTCAATCTCTCCTTGTGGTATCCCTATGGTACTATTGCATAGGAGGTTGCCCGCTGCATTTTCCATGTAAAGCTACACAATCCTTGTGGTACTACTGCATTTTCATTTTGAAATTGAGCACAGTTCAAACATAATAATATCTTTAAAAAGCATGAGCTGTCATTAAAACATTATAAAGTTGATGATTCGCACCAAGAATTTGATTGCCTTCCCATACTTTTAAGCATTGCTTCAGGACTCTGACTTCTTTTAGTCCAAATATTGTGAGTCAAGTCACTTCATTAATCTAACTTTATGACTGGGTGGATTCTGGACAGACTGGACTGTTCTATTTGATACATTTGACTAGTACCTTCTGGTTCAAATTGAATTTTGAAGCCAACCTATTTTATTGTCTTGAATCTCTCTATTTGGACCTTAAGACTAATACTAATACTTGACAAGTGGGGTATTGGAGCCCATTGCTTTATTGGGCCGTAATCCATTGAGGTGTCAAATGTTGGTTACAATACAATATTTTCTTATTTTTTTTAAAACATGCAACAACTTTATTTATAAATCTGTAACTAATTTGATAATTGTCCTAAAAATGCAAGTAATATAAAAGAATTAAAAGGAAGAAAATTGCTAGCCTGGGGTGACAGTCGTGCAGAAGCACTGCCTTAGAAGATAGATGGTCGGTCCTTCGTCCAGACCTTAGAATTACCTCCTCTCCTAACGGTAAAAGTTCTCCCGTTAGATCACCAGCACCCAACCCTGGACGAAGAGCTAGGCCTCTGCTCAGATGGAAATGGGTTACCCGTATGTAATATAATTCCTCAGAGAAATCACCAAAAAACTGAACCAGAATTTTGTAAGAAAGAATTTTGGAGGGAGACGGAGATTGTAGGATTTTTTGCAGTGAACAGACTGCGAGAAGCTATTTATAGATTCTCGGAGTTCATCTGTTGTAACAGTCTCGCTTCAAAATCTGCACACGATCGTGCAGTTCGCGAGTAGATTCGGAGAGTGGGTCAAAACCGAACAGAAAATCCCAAAAAAATCAAAACAGAATTTTAAATAAAATTAAAAAAGAAAATTCGATAAAAAGGTTTTAGGTTCAAGAACCCCCTGAATTAAACTGCATTCGTGTCCGCAGGTCGTGGGCGCGCACCACCCGCACCCGGCCTCGCCCGATTCGGTTCGGCGTGTGCGCGTGCGTGTGGGGATGTGGCCCATGGCCCAACACTCATAACAATAGGCATAGGAGGAGTTGGTATATATACTACCAAACTTCCATCTCCTATCCAATATGGGAGCAAAACCAAAGTCAAATAAGAGGGAAACTCAAGTTTTCCCTCCAACTCAAAACACATCCTACAGAACCCATCACACTTTATTGGGCTGTAAGTCATTGAGGTCTCTTTCTTCTAAAAAGACCTGATTAGCACAAAGGGGCTACCAATACATACAATTTAGCTAAGCAAGGTTTGAACTGAAGGTGTTGCTCGTTCTCCCGAGTAAAAAAAAAAATTCACCCAAAGAGAGGTTAAATTGATTGCTCCAAAAAGAGGGTGAGGAAAACCACAAAGGGGGAGATATAAAAAAGATAAACTTGTCTTGGTGTCACACACACACACACACACACACACACGTACAAAAAGGAAGAAGCAATGGGTACTATCTCTATCTCCATTGGATATGAGCCAAGATAGTGTTGGAAGTGTCTCACATCTAGTTGGCTCAGTGGAAAATAACCTGGTTTGGGAGGTTGTTGGGTTTGGTAGAAAGGGAAAGTAAGGTGTGAAATTAGTTCTACATCGACTAGCGAGATAAAATATAGGCAGTTAAATAAGTTCGAGCTCAAGCTCCATAGGAGTTCCCTTTTAGGTCAAATTAGGTACTATGCCTATTAGCCATTCTCTTAGGTTCTGATCTCCCAGTTGGCCTTTAATCGAATTTCGTAACAAATGTTATAAATTTATAACCGAACATTTTATTATGATAATTACATTTTATCAATCCAGTATTGATTGTATCAGATCAGTTTCAGGTGGGACCAATATTGTTATTGGCCCATGCGGGATTCGGGACTAGCACAATCACATTCTAATTTTTGGTGGTTGTTCGGATCCACGTGGTCAAAACCGGATCCAGTACAATTGGATTTTCAGACCTTGTCTAGAATAGTTAGTTAAGAGAGATCTGATCATTTGATTGTCTCTAGCTCATTGACCGGCTGGTCTCATTTTTTTATATTAGTTTGAATTAGTGTCATTTATAGAAACCAGTTGATTCATGGGAGAGATGATGCCAAGTTCTTTAAGTTATTCACCACTAACATTTTATGCTATGGAGATAATGGTGAAGTGCGCGGATTACCCATGGTATGGCCCACTATGTGATTTTTTGGCCAAAATTATAGATAAATTATCTACAGTGTCACTTTAGACTGTGGTCGCATCTTGCTCCCCTAATAAATCTGAGTTATTTACTAATTTAAGATGTCTAAGTTGAAAACTTCGAACCATCTATAGTTTATTTAGTAGATTAACTTTTTGGAATAAACATGGCCGAAGTATTTTAGGACTTTGGGATATGGGAAAAGCAACAAATGCGAGTGTTTTTTGGCACTAGTTGTAGGATTCTGGTTTCTTCCCTTAGTTTTCTGAATTCTTCACATAAAAGAATTCATAAGAATCTTAGAAGAACACGTCTTGGGGTTTTGTGTTCACAAGTGTCCAGCACAGGTAGTTCACTTCACCTACAAAAAGAATCCCGGTATGATAGTCCACAGCTCATTGAACCTTCAAAGGGAAAGGGAGAAAAAACCACCCACCAAAACGCACACACAAACCAACAAAAAGAAAAATAAGAACGAAAAAGATAAGAAAGCACTAGGCAACACAAGAAGAGAGTAAAAGAAGAAAAAAATGTGCTTGTGTAGTTGAATCCATTGGTGTGTCATTCATTGTTCTACATACACGCGCATGCGCACGCACACTGCCCCCATGCAGCACACACATGCGCGTGCTCGTGCAAAGTCCAGTCACATAAAATTCATTGCATAGTTAATAATGTATTAAAGTAATAATTGTTCCCTGAAGTGTATCTAACCTGTATGACTAAAACAAACTGAAGAGGGAGAAGTATTCAAATTGTGTGTGGCAACATTGAATGTTGTGTTTATTGAAGGAATATGAACTAGTGGATTCCTTGATATGTACAAAGAGAGAAGACTAGCTAGACGAAAAAAAGTTGTTTATGTTAGCACTTGGAGGTGGCAACAGTCTATGCCTATAGATGGAAGAAATGATAATCACTGAAGGGGGAGAAAGACGGAGAAGAGAGCAAAAGAGGGGAGGGACCAAGGAAGGCTTAGTGATGAAGCATATGTTTTGTTGTGCAAAATGTGAAATGTGAAGTTTGGAGTTCTTAAGGTTCAAGTCAGAAATAGCGCAAATTACAGATATCTAAGCTTTATATCTACTACTCAGGATTTATTGTCATATCTATTGCCATGAAGTGCTCACAAGGTTCCATACAATCCTTTTAAATATTGGTGCCATTCTATGCAGCAAAGACACTTATATAGTGAAGTCGCTCGAGAGACTAATATGTTGTGAAGTCATTCATGTATTGAACAGCAACACTTCTTAGACACTCGTACACATATTGAACACTCTCGAACGTGTTGTCAATTTTATAAAATGTTCTTCAGTTCTGGACACTTCCTAAACAATTACTTTTTCTCGGACACCTACTAAGGCACATTTTCTACATTTTTTGACCTTTCTTCATGGTTATTTTTATTTACTTTTAATTATATAAAGCCTGTATTAGTGGAGAAAGGACGTCAAAAAATAGGCTTGTAAAAATATTGAAGAAAATTTAAATGTTTTGATATAATTGAGATCCATTTTTAGCTATTCTATTCTATAGAAAGTTGAAGAGGCAAGGCTACTCCACAGGCTGTTATAAAAGTGTATATACATTGCATATATGTAAATTATGTATAAATATTACATAATTAGGAATGTTTGGGTATTTGATCTTGTATGCATATCTATTTATGTACTTGAGCATGTGTGTCATCTCTCTACACAGCCACAATTGTTCTTTTTCAATTTTTTAAACTTTG
Source organism: Agave tequilana (assembly GCA_038442645.1). Classification (NCBI taxonomy): domain Eukaryota; kingdom Viridiplantae; phylum Streptophyta; class Magnoliopsida; order Asparagales; family Asparagaceae; genus Agave; species Agave tequilana. The sequence goes on along the minus strand of JAVJIF010004831.1, from coordinate 92,456 downwards.
GGTTCCACAGCCTTTGCTATTCTTGGTTTCCATCCAAGATTGAAGATTTAATAACTGTAAGTTGATTTTCCTTCGCCATTCATCCATGCTGCACCTTTTCAAGTTAAGGTCATATGATGGGACGCAAACTATTTACTGTGACATGTGGCCCAACTTAGACACTGTTATTTCAAACGCCATTGTGTTTCACTTAAAAACTAGGCCCTATAACATCTATCAAACGTCTACCTTACATATCCTTTCTTGCATATGTTCTTTTGCAAATTTGGTTAATGTATTTGTTGAAGAATTTTATCAGCAAGCACGGTTCAGGTGGACATTTTCAAGGACATCCCAATACTTTTGCATGTGTGCCTCCAAAAAGATTTACCTATAATATCCTTTGTGTAAAGTAAAATACTTTTATTTGCATATGCAACCACAACCATTAAAGTTACATTATACATGGATAAAAATTGATTATATTGGTCATTCTTTCTATTATATGTCAAAAAATCCATTAGTTGGTATGATTGAGTAGTGTACCACCTGTGAAAAGGAGGAGATTTACCGCTAAATTCAAAAAGGAAACAAGATGCACTATAAGAATGATATTTAGGAAAAAGTTTCCTTTTGTTATGGTTTTTGAATATATATTTTATGTAGCCTTGCATAGATGTCCACTTGTGCTGCAGTTTTGCACCTTTATAAGACAGAACACCTTACATACAATCTTATGACTTGAAAATTGGACAAAAATGCCTCTGGCTATCCAGTGTATCGTATACTCGAGAAAAAGTCCAAAATATGTTCATTTTTACATCTTTCTTTCTTGAAAGGATGAGAAAGCAAAGAATACAAACTTTTATACTGGATTGTAAGTTGCACCTCTGTTTTTCATTTATTTTATTTTATTTGCAATATCCTCAGAATAAACGTACCGTTCTATTGAATATAAGCAATGGAAATTTATGCATGCCCCATAAACTTATCTTATGTGATGCAGATTGTCGAAGGAATGTCTGAAGAGCAGCAAAGGGTGCTACTTTTCTTCTGGACATCAGTGAAATACTTGCCGGTGGATGGTTTTGGTGGTTTGGCTTCCAAATTGTATATTTATAAGACTTCGGATTCTCATGACCGCTTACCCACATCGCATACCTGCTTCTACCGCCTCTGCCTTCCTCAATACCCTTCTATGTCAATGATGCGGGACCGGCTCCAGTTTATCACTCAAGAACATGTGAGCTGCACCTTTGGAATGTGGTAGTGGCCCATGACATGAATTGAGAGGAAGGCTGATTATCCTATGTACAGATCTTACAGTTATAAATATTTTCTTCATGTTAGGAATGTGAGCAAGCAGCTGCTATATAAAATATATGTGTTGTCTTGGCATAATAGAGAGGGGCATGTCTGTTACCTTGTTCAGTTGTGGTATATAGTATAGTAAAAGGTTCTCTTTTAGAAATTAGATGTTCCAGGATATTAGGGGAAAGTTCCTTTTCTTTTTGTCTTTACCGCTCCATTTGTCGCCCTCTCTCTGTTAATAAATTTCTTGTGGCCCAAATACAGAAAAGAATGAAAGAAAGACTTTCTCATTTGAATCCTCTGATAGATTGTTGATTGTTTTGTTGTGTCTGGACAAGGAATGGGAATATATGCTGATATGTTCTCTGGGTAGTGATAATGCTCCTGCTTCTACCAATAAATGTTCCATTTCTTCTTTTCTTGCTTGGTCTCTTTCTTCTTATTTTACAATTATTGTTGAGTTATATGAGATGCATGAGTATAGCGCTCCACCTGCAGCTTAGCTTTTTGCATGCGAAAATAGGTGTATGGTTTGTTCTTCGGTTTGATGCTGCTGCAAGACGAGACCGGTCCCCTTGTGGGCTTGCATTGTGAGCTGCATCAATGGAGGCAACATGGATGCAAAGGCATGATGATGAGTTGTAGAAGTAGCAGCAACGTGACCCGCAACTTTCTTGGCTGCAAGTCTTCTGGCAGGTTTGTAGCAAATAACCATCCCTTTTGCAACATGAACTAGCAACATCTATGCATTATGTTGCCAGCAACAAGTACATATGGCCTGAACCAGTTGCGGTAACCATTGCAGCTTTTCATGAGATCCTATTGCCACTGCAACACTATTTGACTTCAAAAAGATTACAGAACAATCAAATTATCACAGCAACAGCAGACACAAGAAAGTATATATTAATCACACGGCCCCTCAAGCTTTCCCCAAAAAAACTCAAAAAAATTATTCTCACTGATGCTTGTTATGAGTATTACAGCAAGAACTCATGCTCTCAAAATCAGCAATGAACAAAAAAGGATGAACATCTGTCCATAGATGTGAAAACCAAGAAATATACATAAAAAGATTTGCCAGTGAATGAACCAAACTATGTTGATTAGTAGCTCAATCCTTGACACCAGATGTATCAATCAAACGAGCAGGAGAAGTCCAAAGAGTGCCGACAGGGTGGCCAGTACTGAAGGAATAGTGAACTGCGGACCTTCAGACGGTTGTGAAGCTGGCGGCGATGCATTTCCGCCTCCACCAGCAGGCGGCGATGCATTTACGTCTCCACCAGCAGGCGGCGAGGGGCTTAATGGCTTGATGGCGGTAGGCAGGGGTGGCTCCACCACATCAGATACATTGAGCACAGGGAATGGGGCTTCAGCTGGCGGCTGTACTCGTGTAGTAATGAGCTGCAATAAGCCTCCAACCTGGACTGGCTGCATGTAAGCTGGGGCATTCTGGCCCAACTTCGTACATGAATTACCTGCACAGATGCATAGGAGGTTCTTTAATTTTACCGTCCAATAATGAGACAGTCTTGCCAGCTTTTGGTTCGCCAACAGACTACTCCATGTTCTCTTTTGAATTTTATTGCAGTTCAATGCAAGTGTCATGCAATGTGCATGCACGTTACTTCCTAAATGCGCTAAATTTGGCCCATGGCAAGAAATGGATCTCGAGAAAGATTAAAGTGGGATAATCTTTCGACAAGTCAATCAAAATAGAGGGTGGTCACTGGTATATAACAAGCACACACATACAGAGAAACACAGACATGCATGGTCTTTAAGGTCTCTATATTGTCTCATATCACGACCAATTCTGTGTGGACTGATTTCCCACTTCAATAAGGACATCATTTCAAATAAAGATTGCAGATAAATTGAAGTAAATAACTATGAATATTTATTGTGGTGAGAATACTTACTTTTGTAGGCTCTTGCAGTACCCGGAAAATCTGTTATGATGCCATCCACTCCACCTCCCTGAACAAATGAATTGATCTCCACAATAGCATCTGAGAAGAAATCCCATGCTTGAGATACAAATTCATTTCGAAGAACATAGACATACACCTCAAGGCCACCTTCTTGCAAGGTACTAACAAGTTGACTTTGACCAGTAATGAAATGCAGGCTTGCAGGGTAAATTGATTCCTTGTCAATTGCCACAGAATCAGCAAATTTTTTAATATCAGATATTGAGGAAGCGACAGCATCCCTAATGGTCTCATCGATCATGTACATGAGGTTATACTTGGTCTGCTTCTTGAATTTCATTAGCACTGAGCTATTGCTAGACTGAATTGTAACCCCCAAAGTAGTTTGGTTGCTATAGCCAGTGTCATTCACGGCAGTGATGACGGCATTTATCACATCAAAACCTAATTTCTCTGCCATAAATGCCGCATTCTGCCATAAAAAGGAATCAATAATATTGTCAATCATAAAATATAGTAATAATAGAACTAATTCTGAGAAGAACAGGCTTTAGGAACACCCAATAACTACACGAAGATAGATAGCAAACCTTTTTCACAGTCCACAGTAAAAGGTACTAATATTATTTAGTATCTGGTGAAGTAAAATTGTAAATTTAATAATGAAAATGAATCAAATTGATCCATGGATGCCTAGCTAGCAGGAAAAGCATTATAATGTTGAAAAGCATCTAAAAGCAGAAGCAGAGGCAAGAACAGTTCCAAAAGGAACATTATGTCCCCACATGATCACTGCATTGATGTGTCCAAGTCATCTCTCTCTATCCATATACCCAATCAAACTCATGCTCTGTAGGTCTCGTAGGTCCATATCATGTTTTTGTTTTTTGAATAACCAACTACTTCTAAACTTAAATCCAGCAAGACCCAAATTTATCCATATAATCACACTTACAACCATTGAGTCTCAGCTTGATTTGTAGTCTACATGCATGCACAGTCGTGAGATCTGATACTTCACTTGGCAGAGTTGGCCCTTTGCGCACACACTGTTCCGCAGTTGGTGACATTTTAAGGGTATTTAGTGGAAGTCTCCCCGGTTAGTCCCCACATAACACGTTACCCATCCTGTGCTGAGTTGAGAATGGTTGGTTCTGGTAGCTCACACCTACCTCCTGTACCTCGTTGCAACATCAGCATTTTCAGAGGGTCTCACCACTGTTGGGGTGTTTTCTTTTTCATGGTTTGTTTGGTCTGGTTTCCTTCTTTTCTTTTTCTGTTTCGTTGGTTAAAATTTAGTATTTAAATGGAAGAACTTGAGTTTAAAAGAAGAAAGAATCTTATTCAGGGAAGGACAAGAATGCCTTCAATACAAATGTCATTTTTGAATAAAGGGGAAAATAGAAAGGAAGTCCATAGACGAATGAAATTTGCTGTCACAAGAAAAGGCAGAGAAACAAAAATAGGTAGTAACTCTAGATGGCACATTCTTATGAACTTAAGCTTAACCAACTAGGCAAGCATTTTTCTAGGAATTAGCATTAAAACCATTGTTTTCAATCTCACCTCTATACTGATCAATACTCCAGAAAGAGCTTTGCTTTTTGCGAATTTCAAAAAGTCTGATAAAGTGATAAAACTTCCTGCATTCTTGTATAGTGGGTTTCGCACCAATTTGTACGAAATCTCTGGGATTGAGATTTGTGCTGCAAAAAATAGAAAAAAGATGCATAAGACAGTTTCTTCTTTTGAGAAAGACTTAGATTTAAGTTTCCAAGATAGAATGTAATTTCTGAGGAAAAAAAGGATCACAGAATATTAAAGACTAAAGAACATAAGTTTCCGGTGTGGAAACTGGAAGACTTGGCTAAGATATGCTCAGGGAAAATGGTGGAGCAGCACCTATTATAAGGCTGATTTCTTTGCATCACTTAGCTCAACTTTTTTAACTTCTCAAATAATTAAAACAGAAGATAAATTGTAAATAAGAGATGGGTAACAAATTACGCTTCAACTTCTCCCGAATTTCATCCCACGTAAGATTGAAGGTAAAAATTCCAGGAGTACTCTGAATATCCGGGATAAGAGAAGTGCGAGAATTGAATGCTGAATTTACAACTGTAGTATCAATTATAAGGTTTATAGAACTCATGCATATGGGAACTCCATCACTTGTTACTTGAACAGGGCAATCGATAATATCTGCACCATCTTGAACTGCTTTCTGATATGCCAGATCTGTACAGTCTGGGTAATCTCCACTTGCTCCATTGTGTGAAATAATTATAGGTTTTCCTGCAGTTCAAAAATAGTGAATAGAACAAACGAATTCATAAGTAAAGCATAACTTGAGGCAGAAAGGTAGATCAAACAATAATAAATAAATAAAAAATCAACATACCATGATCAGTGCCACTTTTGTTTATATGAGAAAAGCAACCTGCAGCAATATAAAAATATGTTAGCATCTTAGATGTAGAGTTATCTTCAATGAAAGCAACCTTCAGCAATATGAATATATGTTAACATCCTAGATATAGAATTATCTTCAGAGAATTGAGAATTCATAACCTATAGATATTAAATTCTGGATCAAGTCTATGAGAGTATAAATGAAGGGGCTTGCTAAAACCTAAACAAGAGTTTAAAAAAAAAATGTCTCCTAAGAAAGAAAGAAACATCGAATTTTAATTTGCTTATCTTAACAATCAGGATTTGAGACGGGGGTAGGAAGGAATGACCACTTCAAAAATTGCAACATAACTTTCATAATGCATTGAGAGGCCTTGGTAGTTGGTAGAGTTAACACTTGATAACAACTAATAATCTGTAACCCCCTTACACTACTTGAAGTCAGAGACAAGTTTATCAAGTTGATATCAACTAAGATCATAAATTGTGGAGATTCAAGGGTTGAAGTGGTCTTTCAGATTTTTCACTGAAATGAGAAGCAGCTTTTTCAATTTTTAACAATCCGGCGTCAACATAATAATGTGGATTTTCATGAATCACTAATTGTACACATGCATGCATATGCATATGTACCACTGTATAGATATATGAACCCATAACACATACTGGAAATTTACGTATTTTCCATAGATATACATGCACTTATTGTTATACAGTAATTTTGGTCATCTGAACATAGCTTAAAGATACTCATATTGTTAGTTTTTGTAGTGCCTCATATTCATTGGAGAAAAATCAAGGATCAAGTGGAGATGTTACAAGCTTCAAAGATCAAGCACGGACATGTACATGCTCTGTGCATGTTGATTAGTCGACTAGTAAGTGTTATTAGTCGACTAGGCTCTAGGCTAGTCGACTAATACTGGGTGTAGTCGACTAAGCCTTGCAACAGAGAGTTGGGTTCTCGGATTGTGTTACAGTGGTCGACTAATTATTTGTTATAGTCGACTAATACTTGGTATTAGTCGACTAATACTTGGCCCTAGTTGACTAATGTCAGGTTCTGACGATTTTCTTTTTCAGTTCTGTTTCAAGTTTGGATTGGATTTGGGTTTCCTTCTTTCTTTGAGGCAGTGCTGATTGGATTGTTGAAGTTTGGATTGGACTAACATCATCCCAGGTCCTATATAAACCCCTTGGGATTGGCCTTTTAAAGGTGTGTCAGGGAAAGTCAAGCGAAATTTAGATTTCCACCCTTAAGAGTTGTGTGAGAGAGATATTCTTGTAACTCTTGTATTTTCTTCTCTGTTATCAATAAAGATTTCTCCCCTCCTCCCTGTGACGTAGGCACATTGTCGAATGACGTTAAATCAAGAGTTTTTTGATTTTCTTGTGGTGATTAGTTTCTCTTGCTTGCTAACGGTAGATCCGCTCCAAAGTTTTCGCTATCGAGCCATCAATTCAGTGTGTCTGTTATTGATCAGTGATAGATCACAACAATTGGTATCAGAGCGATGGCTAGGAAGATGACCACGACAACCAAGTTCGAAGTGGAGAAATTCGACGGGAAGTCCAACTTCCTGTTGTGAAAGATGCGAGTAACATCATTGCTCGTGAAGGAGGGCACGGACAAGGCCCTACTTGGTATTGAGAAGAAGCCATCGAAGATGAAAAATAATGAGTGGAATGACATCGACTTCCACGCAAAGGCGACGATCATACTGCAGACGAGGTCCTCTACAACATGACGAACGAGAAAATAACTGTTGGTCTTTGGTGTAGGCTGAAGAGCCTTTACATGACGAAGAGTTTGTCGAATAAGCTCTTCATGAAGAAACAGTTATACAACCTTCGAATAAAGGAAGATACGCCTATTCTATAACATCTCAATGCTTTTAATAAAATTTTAAGCGACTTATTGGCTCTAGAGGTTAAGATAGAAGAAAAAGATAAAGCTTTTCTGTTACTTTCTTCTCTTCCATCAAGTTATGACCACTTGACGACTACCATTATGTATCGTAAGGAGACCTTAGAGTTAGAAGATGTCAGACAGATGCTCCAAAACAACGAGCTGATTAAGAAGACAGATTTTACGGAGGAAGCCTCAGGATTGGTTGTCAAGGACTAGAGAAAAGATTAAAGAGTAAGGGACCCAAAAGAGATCCAGAGGCTTCTAGCAGTTTCTCTTACTACTTTTGTAACAATCAGGACACAATAAGAAAAATTATATGAAATATAAGGAGATGCTGAAGAGGAAAGGCGACAAAGATTCTGATGGAGCTAGTATCAGTGGAAAGTCAGATCAAGCCAGGGCTGTCGAATAAGCAGATGAGGATCCATGTGATGTCTGGACGGCTGAGTCAGGAAAAGGAAAATACTAAGATGCTTGGTTACTTGACTCGGGGTGCACATACCACATGTGCCCAAAAAGGAAGTGGTTCAATACTTACAACCTTTATGATAGAGGCTCTGTCCTGATGGGTAACGACGCCGTGTGCAAGACTGTAGGCATCGAAAATATCCGTATGAGGATGTTTGATGGACAGATTTGAACTCTCACGAACGTTCAACACGTTCCGGATTTGAAGAAGAATCTTCTCTCGTTTGAAGCTTTGAAAGCTCAAGGGTATAAGTTTTCAGATGCAGATGGAGGAATCAAAGTTACCAAAGGCTCTATGACAATTCTCAAAGGAGAACGGACAACAAATTTGAACAAGTGGACAGAAAGCATTATTGTTGGTGATGCTTCAGCAACAAAGGAGGAGGTTACTACAAGACATTGGCACATGAGCGAGCGAGGTCTTCAAGCCCTACACAAAAGAAGTACTCTACCAGTTATTATATATTGCAAACTTGATCTTTGTAAATTTTGCATTATGGGTAGGCAACGTAGAATAGCTTTCTCTACATCACAGCACAAGATAAAAGGCTTGCCAGATCTCATACACACGGATGTGTGGAGACCTTCGCTAGTAGCGCATCCATTGGGGGTGTTAGGTATTATGTTACTTTCATAGATGATTTCTCCAAAAACGTTCGGGTATACTTCTTGAAGCAGAAATCGAAAGTATTTTAAAAGTTTAAGGAGTGAAACTATGGTAGAAAATCAGACGGGGCGAAAGGTGAAAGTTTTGAGGTCCGACAATGAAGGTGAGTATACCTCTAAAGAGTTCAAAGATTACTTAGCAAGCAAGGGCATCAAACACTAATTAAGTATTCTAGGGCGATCAAAACAGAACGGAATAGCAGAGCGCTTGAATCAGACACTTACAGAGCGTGCCCGCAGTATCAGATTACAGGTTGACGTGTCAGAAGAATTTTCGGCAGAAACGCTGAATCATGCTTGTTATCTAGTAAACAGGTTACCATCAACAGCTATTGATCTTTCAGATCCCAGAGGAGATATGTCGAGGAGAGTTTGTGGACTATTCAACCTTATAGATTTTCGGCTGCCCGACGTATAGTTTGGTTAATAGTAAGAAATTGAACAAATTGGAGTCCAAATCAAAGAACTGTATCTTCATCGGGTTAGTCAAGGGTTACAGACTTTGGGATCCCGAGACAAGGAGCACCTTTACCAGTAGAGATGTGGTCTTTGACGAAGAATCAATGTTAGAAGAAAAGTCAAAGGCGGGGATAAAGTGCTAGGTGAAGCTCCAGACAGTTCAGCAAACACTCAAGAAAAGAAGTTGAGTTCTCAGAGAGCCCTAGAAGGCCTGAAAGGTCAAAAACGAACTCCTCAGATTCAGATGGAGATAATGAGGCAACTCAAGAGCAACTTAGACCATTGATAGGGGTGTCAAGTGGGCTGGCGGCCCGACAACCTGCACGGGCACGGTGCGGGTCGGGCTAAAGCCCTAGGCCGGACCCAGGTCTGTCAAAGGCGGCCCATAGGTTCGGGCCAGGCCCGGGCCCGCGCGTTGACCCGGCCCACCCGACTCGACCCGGATTTCCTAAAGGCTATAATAGCCGTTGGGTGGCAAGCCGACCCGACCCAACCCGGCCAAACCCAACGACTATTATAGCCGTTGGGGGCGGGGGTAGGGGTTATCTGCAAATATTTTTGCAGATAACCCCCCAGACAGCCCCAACAGTTATTATACTCGATGGGGGGTATTTGCAATTTTTTTACAAATACCCCCTAACAGGTATATGATTGGTTTGGTGACTTTTTTGCAAAATAAATTGCAAAAAAATACTATTCTCCTCTATGAATACTTCATCTTCCCCACTCCATTTCATTACAACAAAAATCTCTTAAATCTCCAAAAAAAAATCTAAAATTCTCAAGCTCTACAAACTCTACGAGTCCTCAAGCTCGACAAACTCTTTAGTCTTCAAGTTTTACAAGCTCTCAACTCTCAAGTCATCAAGCTCTAAAAATAAAATTGATGCCAATTCTTCATCAACTGGACTTAATCAAGCTTCTGCTTCTACATTTCATGGTACATTTAGTTTAAGTAATGAACAATGGGTGGCCCTAAACTTGCCACTTTTCACACTCCACAAATTCTATTTACACAATTCACATATTTAATGCTTCTTCTGACATACTTACCACTCCTCATCATATTCCTATTAGTTCTCCCGAGGTATCAACTACCTGTACAACTCTTAAATCTGGAGTTTGAAAATATTTTAATAATGTAACTGTTAATGGAGCTAGGAGGGCACAATACAAATTGTGTCCAGATGTTTCACATGTCTTTCCCAAAAATGCATGAACCAGCCCACTAAGCTGACACATTAAGAGTGACACCCGGAACACCAACCACGACAAACCCACATTAGCACTTTGGATGAGACAATAGACACTTTTACTTATAATCGTGCAATAGGTAAATTAAATTTAGCAAAATATCTTATTCGGTCTGAACAGTCTTTTAGTATGGCTGAAGACGATGCATTTACAGATTGCATTTGAACCACTCATAATCCCGATTATGACCTGGTCAATAGAAATAATATAAGATCAGAAATGTTTAGAACAGTTGAAGAACAAAAACAAATGTTAATTGCAATTGTATCATCTTTGTCACATAAAATTTCACTTATATCTGATTGTTAGGAAGCCCTTAATGGCTACCATTATATTGTTATTACTACACATTTTATTAATTCTAATTGGGCTTTAAATAAAAAGAATTATCAATTTAAAAAATTTCCTCATCCTCATAATTTTTAAATCTAAGTAAGGTTATAATGCATGTTGCTAAAAATATAAAATTGATTCCAAAATTTTTACTGTTTCATTTGATAATGCTAGTAAAAATACTGCAACAATTGAGATTTTGAAAAAAAATATTTAAAACCCGTTTTGAATGGAAATTTTTTCATATTTGATGCGTTTGTCATATTATTAACTTATGTGTATAAGATGGTTTGAAAAAAATTAATGATTATATTCAAAAATTAAGAGATACTATTATATTTATTAAAAGTAGCGGCCCAAGAAGGCAAACCTTCGGACAAATTTGTTCGGACTTAGAGTTACCTGCTAAAAAATTACCTCAAGATACAAGAACTCGTTGGAACTCCATATATAATTTGTTGAGAAGCGATTCCTTACAAGCAGGCAATAAATAGGATCATTTCTATAGAATTGCCTAATTATTTTATTTCTGATGAGGAATGGGACATTTGTGAAATGGATTTGTGAATTTTTGAAAAGATTTAAATGAGTAACAAAATTATTTTCTGGTATATATTATCCAATGACAAGTTTAGTATTTTATAAGTTAACTGAAATACAGAAATATGTTCTCAATGTAGAAATAATGATTTTGTTCGAGATATTAATGCTCCCATGGAAAAAAAATTTAATAAAAATTTAAAAATTTTCCTTTTATTTTTTTATTTTGCTGTTATTATTGATCCTAAGATTCAATTTAATAGATGTAAATTTTTACTTGAATATTTTTATATAAGAATGGGATATGAGGATAGTTCTGCCAATATGTTGGCAAAATATTGATTCTTCTATAAATAAATTGTATGATTTTTATGAAACTACTTATCAAAATAAACATTCTTTATCTTAAACTTTTCAGCATCTACTTGTAGAAGTTCATTATTTTTAGGTCTTTTATCAACTTCTAAAAAAAAAATCTAGAACTTCCTCTTTAAATGAACTTCATTATTATATCCAATGTGTCGTAACTCCTGAGATTGATACAGACTCAGAATTTGATAATTTTGACATTTTGACATGATGAAAATCACAGGTATCAACTTATATGTGCTTTGCATCATGGCACGTGATTTACTAACTCCTCCGGCATCTATAGTAACTTCGGAGTCTGCTTTTAGTACAAGTAATCGAGTGCTGACTCATACGAGGAACGTTCTAGCGCGGGATGCGATCGAGATGACCATATGTGAGAAAGATTGGTTGGATGCGGAAAAGAGAAGTCAAAATAAAATAATTGACGATCTTATCGAAGATTCTCTAGAAGACTCCCAGAAAATGAATGACAACATATAATTTTTATTTATAAATGATAAAATGTATGAAGACTTGTATTTTTATTTATTAATGATAAATTTTAAAGAATTTTAATTTATACTTCAATTGTATTTATATCCATTATCCAATTTATTAGATTATTAATAAAAAATTTACATTTTCATTTCACCAATTGTACATTTTTTGGCAATTTTTCACTTAGTATTTTTTATAATTTTTTTTAGATTTTTTAGAACATTTTTAGAGTTTTTTGTTTTATTTTTTAATAAGTTCCAGAAATGGAACCTGGGCCCAGGTCGGGCTGGGCCGCTCCAATTGGTCGGGCGAGGCGGGGCCGATTGTTGGCCCGTCGTGCCGGCCCCGTCTTGCCCGGGCCAGGCCGGCACGACCCACTTGACACCCCTAACAGTTAAGGCAGTGAGTCAGAGTTACGGTGCCACCAACAAGATATGGTTAGGAAGATGATCAGGTCTCTTTCGCATTAGTAACAGAAATAGGAGACCCTAGAAGTTACAAAGAGGCGATTGAAGCAGATGACCACAGCAAGTGGATTACAGCCATGGAACAGGAGATAGAGTATTTGGATAGAAACCAAGCATGAACATTAGTTGATCTTTCAAAGGACTCCAAAGCAATATGTTGCAAAAAGATCTTCGCAAGAAGGACAATGAGCAGTACAAGGCTAGGTTAATTGCCAAGAGATATGCTCAGAAGGAGGGTATTGATTACAATGGGATCTTCTCTCTTGCAGTCAAGCATACATCTATTCTGGTGTTATTGGTCTAGTTGCTCAATTTGAACTAGAGTTGGAGCAGATGAATGTCAAAACAACGTTTCTGCATGATGAGCTAGAAGAGAAGATATACATGAAACCTGAAGGTTATATTAAGGAAGGTCAAGAAAATAAAGAGTGTCTTCTAAATAAGTCCCTCTATGGACTTAAACAGTCTCCTAGACAGTGGTATAAACGGTTCGACTCTTTCATGATCAAGGTCAAATACAACCGATGTGAGAATAATAGTTGTGTCTAATTTAAGTAGAGTGATGATCTGACATATTAATGTTATATGTGGATGATATGTTGATTGCTGCGATACATGTTCAGAAGCTTAAAGTTCATCTCAAGAAGTAAATTGAGATGAAAGATTTGGGAGAAACCAATAAGATCTTAGGTATGAAGATCACTCGAGACAGAGGGTCAGACAGACTTTGGCTATCCCAAGAGAACTATGTTCTCAAGGTATTAGAGAGATTCAACATGACAAAAGCAAGACCAGTCACCACTCCTTGGCACATCACTTCAAATTATCCTCAAAGTAGCGTCCACAATCACCAGAAGAGATGTCTCAAGTACCATATGCTAGTGTGGTGGGATCACTCATGTATGCTATGGTCTCTCCTAGACCTGACTTAGCCCATGCAATTAGTACAGTAAGTCGGATTATGTCAAATCTAGTAAAGCAACATTAGTAAGCAGGAAGTGGGTGCTACGGTATCTGCGACTGTGAGACTAGGCTTAGTATTTTAGAGATTGAAAACGGGAAAGCCTAGGGTATTACAAGCTTATGTTGATGCAGATTATGCAGGAGATCTTGATTAGCAAGACTTACGACGGGCTATGTGTTCACAGTAATTGAGTGTGTCATTAGTTTGTAACGCCCCGATCCGGCGGGTACGGAGACGTTACTGCAACGTATATACGCAGGTCCGAAATACCCTCACGTATATACGCTAAGCATCAGTACAGGCAAGAATCAGAGTACGGAAGCAAGTGGTGCATTATACATTCCAACACATGAGTACAATTACAAAGTTATCACCAGAGGTGATCCAATATTACATGAATATTACATCACTGATATGCGCAATTGCGAGATTACAAAGAGATGTACAAGTATGAACAGTATACAGGCACTCACGAGTTTACAAAAGGAAAACTCGAGAGGCACACAGGGGGCCTGGAAGGATAGAGCTCTGGATGATCTGCTGGAGATCCACGCTACCGCTGCGCCACTCTGATTAGCAACCGGGAGAATCCACACGCTCCAAGCTCCAAAACCTGGACATGAGGATCCAGGGGAGTCAGATGATACTCCCCAGGCGAGTGGTGATACAAAAGCCAAGTGGCGAGCAAGGATAAGTATATGTATAGCGATGAAACCGAATAAAGCCGAGGACGAGCAAATCTGATTGTATGGTTTCAGATCACGGCTCCATGAGACTAGTACATCGAAGGAATAATCCAAACAAGGAAACCCTCATCTATATACCTTTATCTCATGTCACCATAATCTAAGCACATACAACCCGACTGCACTCAGGGCATGATAAGATAATGAACAGGAGGCAGGTAGATACAAGGGATAAAGCAGAGTATGAGCAGTTAATACGATAATACTCATAAAACCGAAAATCCGAAGTAAAATCCAGGACAAGCAAATATGGTAAGGCATATCACAGATTCATAGCAGTTTAAGTTGCAGGCTTCAGTATGCGTCCCATTCCACATACTTCTACTTACAACTTAAAGAGCAGGTTATTATCTTGACACTTTATTATTACTCGTCTTACCCTGATATCTAGCTATGTGAACTAGCGTCCCAGCACACATAGATCCATATCCGAGTAAAGCAAGATTGTTATTGGAAACCAGCGGGGGTATCAACGAACTATGTTTACAGTGGGTCCCGTACATACCCGGGACCACGGCCCAGGATTGTTCCGTTGCTTGGTGACGGAACCAGCCGCAAGGCTAACAGGAGGGACTTATGTATGCCCTTATCATGATGGTACCAGGAAGGAGGGAGCCAGCACTCCCCTCGGTCGCCTGGAGGCCCACAGGTCAGACCGGAAGTTTTAGTTGCACAACATGCCTAATACCACTGTAAACACGAACACATATTGATAGCCGCATGTTTCCCCCGACCCGATGCAAGTTGGTCCTTTTTAGGATTTATTAGGTAATTATCAATTTACGGGAATAACAGGAGATGGCCCTACAGATTCAAGAGGTGGCCCCCACAGATTCAAGAGGTGGCCCCCACCGTGTATGGTGTGGCACTTTGTTCCATGTGGCACTTTGTTCTGAGGGAAATGGATTCTAGAGGTGGCCCCCACAGATTCAAGAGGTGGCCCCCACCGTGTATGGTGTGGCACTTTGTTCTGTGTGGCACTTAGTTCCATTCAGGATAACAGGTCACTGTACATAGTACAGGATAACAGGTCACTGTACATAATACAGGATAACAAGGCAAGGTTCCCGTAAAGGTGATAATCACAAATCAAGTATATCATGCTGGGTGTCAAGTGATAGCATGACAGGATGATGATATTTAGCAGGCAACCAATCATGTCAAGAGATTGATATAAGGTCAGTGGCAAGTCATGTCATAACAAGGGGTCTTGCCAAATAGTAGCATGTCTGAGGTCAGGTGATAACACATCAGTTGTCAGGTGACACAAGCAGGTGTTAAATAGTAGCATGTAAATGACAGGTCTGAAGTAATGGCATGGCAAGTGTTATCATATCAGGTAGACACATGGTATGTGATAAAGTAGTAAGCATATCACAGGCATGGTATATGTGCACGAATGAAACTACCCTAGTACAAGCATTCGTCGCAGGGCAATACATGTCCAGTTATTGGCACTTGGCCATACATAGATACGGGGACTCAGCCCAATACAAAATACATGGAAACATGAAGTGAAATACATATCGACCCGACGAAGCGGGGAAACTCAAATGGAGGCGAGAGCGAGAACACTCGCCTAAATCACCAGAAATGCCGAAAGGTCTGAAATCCACGGAACTCGGGACGCGCCATAATTATGGAAGGAGAGAGTGCACAGGGAGACGCGAGTTTTGAGGGTGAAACGCGAGGGTTCGCAGACGCGGGAGTTAGCGTCGCGAAAATAGCAGACACGGGAATCACAGACGCGGGAATAGCAGACGCGGGGTTCGCGTCGCAAGAATGGCAGACGCGGGAATAGCAGACGCGGGATAGCAGACGCGGGGTTCGCGTCGCGAGAATGGCAGACGCGGAATTGCAGACGCGGGATAGCAGACGCGGGATTCGCGTCGCATAGATGCCACAAAACGCGAGGTCTGCGTTCAAGTGCGGATGCGAGGAAAACGCGGACGTGGACATGGGTTTTGAGTCGCGTTAACACAAGAAGAACATAAATGCGGGAATAGACTCTGCGTCGTGTCAATACAGAAACGCGCGGAGCGCGTTAAGGGATTGCCCAGACGCGGGGTTGAGATCCGCGTTAGGAAACAAACAGAGAGGAGGAAAGGTGATTCCTTTGCTGCGCCCGACGAAGGGAAGTTCGGCCCCAATCCAAAAGGAGGGTACCGGCCCTAAGTCTTGCCAACGGAGGAGAACGCGGCCCCAATCCAAAAGGAGGGCCGGCCCTTGAGGAGATGATGGAGCGGTGATTTTTATGAAGAGGTTTTGATGGTGGTGGTAGTTTTGGAAAAGGTAAAGGAAAAGGTGGAAGCTTTGGTGGAGTTTTGGAGTTGTGGTGGTTTCCATGGAGATGGAGGAGGAAGAAGATGAAGGTAAGGAGTTTGGAGAAGTTGTAGTGGTGGTTGTTATGGTGGAGATGAAGAAGGAGTTTGTGGAGGTTAAGGTGTTGGTGAAGAGAAGGAAGAGAAAATGAAGTGAAATGAAGAAGGAAAGATTTATATAGGATTTGATTTGTGAAGGTGATGTAAAAATGGAAAAGAGAGGGGTTTAATTGTAAAGTGGAGGGGTGAGGTGTTTCTCTTGGCCAATCATGGCCAGCCATGGAGATGGGTGAGGTGGAGATATTTTGGAGGAGATATTTTGGTGGAAGGTTGGAGAAGAAAATGGAAGAATGGAGAAGTTTGGAGAATTTGGTGGAAAGAAAAGAAAGGAAAGAAAAAGGAAAAAGGAAAAGAAATGAAAAAGGGAAGATATTCTCTTGGAAGAAAAAGTGAAAATAATTAGAGTGGCGGATTCCGGGATTCGGTTGCGGATGCGGAAAACTTTCGGGAAAATACCGAAATCGTCCCGAAATCAAGTATCTCGGAACGACCCGCAAAAATTCTCAAAAATCAAGAATATTATTTTAAGAATCATGGTGAAATTCGTTTTAAGAAATACTTTATAGTTTTTAAATTAAAAATCCTGGAATCTGCCGCCAATATCGGTCGGCACCGAATCTGGCAGAAATCCGATAAATTCTGAAAATGCCCAGAAAATGAATTAAGATAATAAATATTATTCTAAGAAAATATGTGAAAGCGGTTTCTCAAAATTTGACTCCATTTGGAAATTAAAAATCCAGAAGTCGGTCAGCGGTGCTGGTCGACACTGGTTTTGAAGATTTTCCATTTTAATTCAGGAAAATTCCAGAAAATCCTAGAAAATCTAAAATATTGAAAAATGATGTTTAAAACTGAAATCGGTCAAATCGGAATACCGGAATGTCCAAATCGAGCAATACTCTAGGATCGGGCCCTCGGTTCAGATTAGGGCTGACTCCGAGTCCACGAATCCAAATCCAAGGCAAACGTTCATATAAATAATCCATAATACAAAGCAAATACAAGAAGTAAACCGAAAAATACGATCGAAAAATCTGAATACGCAACTAAGTACGTATTCCGGGAGCGGGGTGTTACAATCCATCCACCTTACAAAAAATTGCGTCCTCGCAATTTCGATAAGGGGTAATTGAACACAAAGAGGACAAGGGTGGAATTTATACCAATTAAGATATGAAGCACTATAGGTAGGGCCCTCAAGTTGACTGGTCAATAATCAGAACGTAGACATCCTCTGCACTTCTGGCTGTATAAATCTCAGAACGATGCCAAATAATACTGACTGATAACACAGCTTTGCAATAGAATTCCCGCTGTATTGCATACTTAATGTCGCTCTGAGAATAAGCCAGAATACTGAAGATAAAGAAAACCCCTGATAGTCCTGAGCATAATAAAGAAGACCGATAATTGAGAATTCCGAATACCAGGCATCAATCACTCTGAAAGATATAGCCGAGAATAAAGAATAACCGCAGAAAATCCCGAATACCATCTTCTGAAAGATAACCCGATAGCAGATCCATTCTGAGAATACCCGAACTTCATAGAGTTGGCCGAAGAGATCACGTCATAGCTTCGCTCAGAACCAGCCGCTACCTCTCTAGTCTATTCATATCTTAAGTTGGTATAAGGGCTTCGAAAAACCAAAACAGGGTAAAGATGGAAGGGATTAGGAATCAAAGGAAAGATGATCAAGAATAAATAGATAACTCTGTACTTGTAGTTGGATTGTATAACCAGGACTCATGCATTCCAGTTGCAAATTCCTTTACCATTAATTTGCCATCTGGACATACTGAGGATGTGAGAACCTAGGCTCTGATACCATCCTGTAACGCCCCGATCCGGCGGGTACGGAGACGTTACTGCAACGTATATACGCAGGTCCGAAATACCCTCACGTATATACGCTAAGCATCAGTACAGGCAAGAATCAGAGTACGGAAGCAAGTGGTGCATTATACATTCCAACACATGAGTACAATTACAAAGTTATCACCAGAGGTGATCCAATATTACATGAATATTACATCACTGATATGCGCAATTGCGAGATTACAAAGAGATGTACAAGTATGAACAATACACAGGCACTCACGAGTTTACAAAAGGAAAACTCGAGAGGCACACAGGGGGCCTGGAAGGATAGAGCTCTGGATGATCTGCTGGAGATCCACGCTACCGCTGCGCCACTCTGATTAGCAACCGGGAGAATCCACACGCTCCAAGCTCCAAAACCTGGACATGAGGATCCAGGGGAGTCAGATGATACTCCCAGGCGAGTGGTGATACAAAAGCCAAGTGGCGAGCAAAGATAAGTATATGTATAGCGATGAAACCGAATAAAGCCGAGGACGAGCAAATCTGATTGTATGGTTTCAGATCACGGCTCCATGAGACTAGTACATCGAAGGAATAATCCAAACAAGGAAACCCTCATCTATATACCTTTATCTCATGTCACCATAATCTAAGCACATACAACCCGACTGCACTCAGGGCATGATAAGATAATGAACAGGAGGCAGGTAGATACAAGGGATAAAGCAGAGTATGAGCAGTTAATACGATAATACTCATAAAACCGAAAATCCGAAGTAAAATCCAGGACAAGCAAATATGGTAAGGCATATCACAGATTCATAGCAGTTTAAGTTGCAGGCTTCAGTATGCGTCCCATTCCACATACTTCTACTTACAACTTAAAGTGCAGGTTATTATCTTGACACTTTATTATTACTCGTCTTACCCTGATATCTAGCTATGTGAACTAGCGTCCCAGCACACATAGATCCATATCCGAGTAAAGCAAGATTGTTATTGGAAACCAGCGGGGGTATCAACGAACTATGTTTACAGTGGGTCCCGTACATACCCGGGACCACGGCCCAGGATTGTTCCGTTGCTTGGTGACGGAACCAGCCGCAAGACTAACAGGAGGGACTTATGTATGCCCTTATCATGATGGTACCAGGAAGGAGGGAGCCAGCACTCCCCTCGGTCGCCTGGAGGCCCACAGGTCAGACCGGAAGTTTTAGTTGCACAACATGCCTAATACCACTGTAAACACGAACACATATTGATAGCCGCATGTTTCCCCCGACCCGATGCAAGTTGGTCCTTTTTAGGATTTATTAGGTAATTATCAATTTACGGGAATAACAGGAGATGGCCCTACAGATTCAAGAGGTGGCCCCCACAGATTCAAGAGGTGGCCCCCACCGTGTATGGTGTGGCACTTTGTTCCATGTGGCACTTTGTTCTGAGGGAAATGGATTCTAGAGGTGGCCCCCACAGATTCAAGAGGTGGCCCCCACCGTGTATGGTGTGGCACTTTGTTCTGTGTGGCACTTAGTTCCATTCAGGATAACAGGTCACTGTACATAGTACAGGATAACAGGTCACTGTACATAATACAGGATAACAAGGCAAGGTTCCCGTAAAGGTGATAATCACAAATCAAGTATATCATGCTGGGTGTCAAGTGATAGCATGACAGGATGATGATATTTAGCAGGCAACCAATCATGTCAAGAGATTGATATAAGGTCAGTGGCAAGTCATGTCATAACAAGGGGTCTTGCCAAATAGTAGCATGTCTGAGGTCAGGTGATAACACATCAGTTGTCAGGTGACACAAGCAGGTGTTAAATAGTAGCATGTAAATGACAGGTCTGAAGTAATGGCATGGCAAGTGTTATCATATCAGGTAGACACATGGTATGTGATAAAGTAGTAAGCATATCACAGGCATGGTATATGTGCACGAATGAAACTACCCTAGTACAAGCATTCGTCGCAGGGCAATACATGTCCAGTTATTGGCACTTGGCCATACATAGATACGGGGACTCAGCCCAATACAAAATACATGGAAACATGAAGTGAAATACATATCGACCCGACGAAGCGGGGAAACTCAAATGGAGGCGAGAGCGAGAACACTCGCCTAAATCACCAGAAATGCCGAAAGGTCTGAAATCCACGGAACTCGGGACGCGCCATAATTATGGAAGGAGAGAGTGCACAGGGAGACGCGAGTTTTTGAGGGTGAAACGCGAGGGTTCGCAGACGCGGGAGTTAGCGTCGCGAAAATAGCAGACACGGGAATCACAGACGCGGGAATAGCAGACGCGGGGTTCGCGTCGCAAGAATGGCAGACGCGGGATAGCAGACGCGGGGTTCGCGTCGCGAGAATGGCAGACGCGGAATTGCAGACGCGGGATAGCAGACGCGGGATTCGCGTCGCATAGATGCCACAAAACGCGAGGTCTGCGTTCAAGTGCGGATGCGAGGAAAACGCGGACGTGGACATGGGTTCTGAGTCGCGTTAACACAAGAAGAACACAAACGCGGGAATAGACTCTGCGTCGTGTCAATACAGAAACGCGCGGAGCGCGTTAAGGGATTGCCCAGACGCGGGGTTGAGATCCGCGTTAGGAAACAAACAGAGAGGAGGAAAGGTGATTCCTTTGCTGCGCCCGACGAAGGGAAGTTCGGCCCCAATCCAAAAGGAGGGTACCGGCCCTAAGTCTTGCCAACGGAGGAGAACGCGGCCCCAATCCAAAAGGAGGGCCGGCCCTTGAGGAGATGATGGAGCGGTGGTTTTTATGAAGAGGTTTTGATGGTGGTGGTAGTTTTGGAAAAGGTAAAGGAAAAGGTGGAAGCTTTGGTGGAGTTTTGGAGTTGTGGTGGTTTCCATGGAGATGGAGGAGGAAGAAGATGAAGGTAAGGAGTTTGGAGAAGTTGTAGTGGTGGTTGTTATGGTGGAGATGAAGAAGGAGTTTGTGGAGGTTAAGGTGTTGGTGAAGAGAAGGAAGAGAAAATGAAGTGAAATGAAGAAGGAAAGATTTATATAGGATTTGATTTGTGAAGGTGATGTAAAAATGGAAAAGAGAGGGGTTTAATTGTAAAGTGGAGGGGTGAGGTGTTTCTCTTGGCCAATCATGACCAGCCATGGAGATGGGTGAGGTGGAGATATTTTGGAGGAGATATTTTGGTGGAAGGTTGGAGAAGAAAATGGAAGAATGGAGAAGTTTGGAGAATTTGGTGGAAAGAAAAGAAAGGAAAGAAAAAGGAAAAAGGAAAAGAAATGAAAAAGGGAAGATATTCTCTTGGAAGAAAAAGTGAAAATAATTAGAGTGGCGGATTCCCGGGATTCGGTTGCGGATGCGGAAAACTTTCGGGAAAATACCGAAATCGTCCCGAAATCAAGTATCTCGGAACGACCCGCAAAAATTCTCAAAAATCAAGAATATTATTTTAAGAATCATGGTGAAATTCGTTTTAAGAAATACTTTATAGTTTTTAAATTAAAAATCCTGGAATCTGCCGCCAATATCGGTCGGCACCGAATCTGGCAGAAATCCGATAAATTCTGAAAATGCCCAGAAAATGAATTAAGATAATAAATATTATTATAAGAAAATATGTGAAAGCGGTTTCTCAAAATTTGACTCCATTTGAAAATTAAAAATCCAGAAGTCGGTCAGCGGTGCTGGTCGACACTGGTTTTGAAGATTTTCCATTTTAATTCAGGAAAATTCCAGAAAATCCTAGAAAATCTAAAATATTGAAAAATGATGTTTAAAACTGAAATCGGTCAAATCGGAATACCGGAATGTCCAAATCGAGCAATACTCTAGGATCGGGCCTCGGTTCAGATTAGGGCTGACTCCGAGTCCACGAATCCAAATCCAAGGCAAACGTTCATATAAATAATCCATAATACAAAGCAAATACAAGAAGTAAACCGAAAAATACGATCGAAAAATCTGAATACGCAACTAAGTACGTATTCCGGGAGCGGGGTGTTATAGTTAGAAGGCAGAATTGCAAGATACAGTTGCCCTTTCAACTACAGAGGCAGAGTACATGGCTGCAGTTGAGACATCAACGGAAACTTTGTGGTTGAGAGGATTGGTTGAGACGTTTAGTATCATACAGGATTCAGTTCGTGTTCATTGCGATAGGCGAGTGCGATTCATCTCGCTATGGATCACAGGTATCACAAGCGGACGAAGCACAATGATGTGAGATATCACAAGATACGTCGGTGGATTGTGGATTATAAAGCGATTGATTTGGTAAAGATCAGCACGAAGAAGAATCCAACGAATATGATGACGAAGACCATTTCGGTGGAGAAGTTCAGAGCACCTCTAAACTTCATTAAGGTTCTCTAAAGGTAAGTGGAGAACAGGCTCTTGGGATGGAGCCATGTGAAGTCACAAAAGGGAGGAGAAAGCAATACGAATGAAGCGGAGGCCAATTTCTACGAAGGGACTCAATGAACATGATTCAAGGTGGAGATTGATAGTTTTTGAAGTGTCTCGTATTCATTAGAGAAGAATCAAGGATCAGGTGGAGGTGATACAAGCTTCAAAGATCAAGCACGAACATGTACATGCTCTGTGCATGTTGATTAGTCGACTAATAGGTGTTATTACTCGATTAGGCTCTAGGATAGTCGACTAATATTGGGTGTAGTCAACTAGGCCTTGCAAACAGAGAGTTAGGTTCTCGGATTGTGTTACAGTAGTCGATTAATTATTTGGTATAGTCGACTAATACTTAGATACTTAGTATTAGTCAACTAATGTCGGGTTCTGACAGTTTTCTTTTTCGGTTCTATTTTCAGTTTGGATTGGATTCAGATTTTCTTCTCTCTGAGACGGTGCTGATTGGATTGTTGAAGTTTAGGTTAGACTAGGATCATCCTAAGTCCTATATAAACCCCTTGGGATTGGCCATTTAAAGATGTGTCAAGGAAAGTCAAGAGAAATTCAGATTTCCACCATTGAGAGTTGTGAGAGAGATATTCTTGTAACTCTTGTATTTTCTTCTCTGTTTTCAATAAAGATTTCTCTCCTCTTCGTAGATGTAGGCGCATTACCGAACCACGTTAAATCTGGTGTTCTTTGATTTTCTTGTGGTGATTAGTTTCTTTCAGTGTTCTAAATAGCGGCCACAGCGGCTACATCGGCCGGGAAAATTTATCGGGGATGGGGATATATCGGGGATATTTTCAAAAATCGGATGTCAAAATCGGACTGTAAATATACATATCTTCTTGTCTTAAATTGCATCTCAATAAGACAATATATGCATAAATTATATAAAGCTACATAAAACATCATACTTATATGTTTAAGATATACTTAACTCGATAACTTACATTAAGCTTATAAATGCATAATCACTATCCAAGTGTAGAATCTTCACAAATGCCACATTGCCACATCGCTCGAATTACCCAAATACCTAACCTAGAAATTGAATGTAAAACGCTATATCGGGTCCAAAATCGCCGAAATTGCGGCCGATATATCGGATCCATGTCGATTTATCGGCGATTTTGGGTGAAAATCGCTATATCGGTTTGGATATGTCAAATCATTGCGGCTAGGTGCCGTAAACGCAATATCGGCGCAATATCGGGGATATTTAGAACACTGGTTTCTTTTACTTACTAGCGGTAGATCTGCTCCAAAGTTTCCACTGTCGAGCCGTCAATTCGGTGTCTCTGTTGGTTGATCAGTGATACATCGGAACACATATACATGCACTTATTGTTATACAGTACTTTTGGTCATCCGAACATAGCTTATAAATACTCTAAATTGTACATTTTGATGAGGGCTATGCCCGAGAATATATATATATATATATATATATATATATATATATATATATATATATATATATATAGGCATACAATTGCAAAACAAGGAACCCTTTAATCATAATACAATTAGTATTGCATAATTCAAATTCTAATAATTTATAATACCCCCTCACAAACTCACAATGGATGAAAAATTATAAGTTTGAATGAAAGGAAAATAAAATCTGAAAGGAAAATAAAATCTAAGAGAAAAAGAAAATAAAAGAAAATAAAAGAAAATATGAAAAATATCTGCTAAAAATTATAAGTCGATCACGTATGACGCTCTTCGAAGACCGATGAATAGAACTTGTAAAATCTTGAACACCCCTTCGCAAACACATGATGATGAAATATCGCGAGTTTGGATGAGTGTGGATGATAAGAAAGAGAATTAGAGATGAAATCCACTCGATAATTGTGAGAAAATATCACATGATGGAGAGCTGCTGAAGAAGAGAACTTCGATGGATGTAGAACAAAAGACGAAGCATCCATTAGAGAGATGGATTCCGATCAAGACGAAGCACTTTTTGTTAGAGAGATGGATTCCGATCAAGACGAAGCACTTTTTGAAGCTTGACCTAAGTCTCTTTCGCGTATCGCAAAGCATACTTTAAGCATGTAAGTCTTTAGAATAGTCAAGACGGACTCCAAAGAAACACACGACTTTTTCACTTGAATAAAGGTAGACATTGACATAGTGTGAAATCTGTTGATGGAGACGGAGATCATGATATCTATGATAAAAGTAGTGCCAGAGAAGGATGTTCGAGGAGATAGAAAGGAATCTGCAACTAAGAGAAGCACTTTCAATATTGATGAAAAGAGGTCGGTGTCACCAGAAGTGGATGAGATAACACAAAAGCGCAGAATATAGGAGAGAACACCAGTCAGAGGATAGTGGACGATTGCCATTGAGAGGAGATGATTTTAGTCGACAATGACGTGGAGTTACGAGCTCTACAAGAAGAGGAGGTCTAGTTGGTGACATCGAAGGAGAAGAGAAGAGCTCATCTTGTCTAAATCTGAATCAGGGGTTTGGTTGTGAGGAGATTGGAGCAGATCCGGGATGGGTTTGATTACCCGAAGAAAA
Source organism: Agave tequilana (assembly GCA_038442645.1). Lineage (NCBI taxonomy): Eukaryota > Viridiplantae > Streptophyta > Magnoliopsida > Asparagales > Asparagaceae > Agave > Agave tequilana. Next base: position 67,010 of record JAVJIF010004831.1, on the reverse strand, counting down.
AAGCACAGCAATCGGGTCAGGATTACAATTGGACTACTACTGGTTGAGTATTGAAACAGGAACTAGGATCAGGTCAGATCAGATCCAGGCTGAAGACCTGTAGCGAATCAGGTCTGAAAGCATAATCGGGTCGGCTCTGAATGAATATGTAGACCCGATTTATAGAAAAACAGATAGCGGCGGAGACCCAAATCTGATCGAGAGTTTGCAGGGTCCGAGGTCGACGCCAAGGACGGGGACAAAGAGGTGGAGAGAATGAAGCAAGGTTAGCGCCGAAGATGGAAGGGAAGCTCTGCAGCGAATGAGGGCCTGGTCAAGGCAATGGAGGTCAGTTGCAGTCGTCAAAGATAGGTACGAAGTCGAGGCTTTAGGCCAAGATCAGATGCGGCGTCGAGGAAGTTGAAGACGAGGAGCAAGAGCCGACAACAACGACGCGCGTGTAATTGTAGACTACAGGTCGGCATTTGCAAACGACATGAGCGCTGCAGTGGTTGACGGCGAGGTCCGACCGCAAGAAAAGGATAGTGATGCCGAAGAGGGCATGATGGTGTTGTCAGGGTTGACAGGCGAGGGCGATGACGTCAAGGTGATCGGCGATTGTAGATCAACGACGGAAGGTAGTCAATCTGGCGGTGAGTGCTGGAGATAAGGACGAAGCCAAAGAGCTGACGATCTTGAACGAGCAATATTGGAACGTCGAGCGGAGATCGATGACCTAACGTCGATGAGATCTCTGCAATGGTGCTGGGGTCGGTTGGACTGGTCACGCGACAAGGGAGATCAAGAAGATTGAGTTAGCACCGACGGCAAGGAAGACATGCACGCATTGGGAAGAAGAGGCGATATGCAAAGATCACAAAAGTCCAATCAAAGAGGTTGCAGGCAAGTTGGATATCAAAATCGAGACTGGAACAGGCATTGAAGATTGTGATTGCAGACAACTTGGGCATAACACAGCTAAAGAAGACTAAGTCAGTGACTCGTTAAGTTGACTCGGTTGACTCGGGCAGAACTCAGTGAGATTTGGAGGTAGGAATTTTTGATCTAGGGTTTTTGTGAAGAAGATTAGGGTTTTGTGAAGAAGATCAAAGAGCTCTTAGAGCGATAGCCCGCACTCCGAAATTTTTTTTGACAAAGCGGAACCACGTGGTGGCACTAGGCACAACTATCATAGTTCAAAGTCTTGGCCTCGGCCGCCGACTCGGTCGGCACAGAGACGGATCGGTCTCGGCGACTCGGATCGGACTAGAACGATATGCGCAAAACGTTACATAGAAAGCTAAAAAAATTATGAAAAAATCATGACAAATCGTAAAAAAAATGTAGACATCAAAATTCATGTATCACATATTCAAAACATATCACCTAGCACACAAAACATAAAGTGAAAGCATAAATACAAGTGTCGTCGGTAGAAACATATTAAAATAGATGCATAATATAGTAAATTACATAAAATAATTCATAAATACCTGCTAATATAGTCATTTCCAAATTGAATTGCGATGAGACATAAAATCATCATTATCATTACGCCGCAATAAGTATAGAAACCAGGTATATAGTTTCCATAAAGATAATAATATGTTTGTGGGTGAGTCCTGTAGGCTGAGATGATTGGCCAGAGGATCCAGCATCGGAGTAAATGGCGGTAGGGGTTGTGCAATATTAGCTCCATATTGATAATACCCAAAACTTTCATATTCAGCGCTGCTAGTAGAACATTCACCAGTGCTAGAATAATTAGTACTAGAATGTTGGCTAGATGTCAAACCCAACCCCTGTAAATGGTCTTCAAGACTATAATGGCCATGTAAGTAGTTATCATGTCCACTCGAATAATCATTGCTAGAACTGAAATCAACCAACCGATCCAAATGCCTACGCTGCTACGAAATCTCCACTCGGCCTCCATGATCTATATCTTGTGTGGCATAATATTCTGAATCCTATGTCATAGTGTAACGCCCCGATTCCACGGATACGGGGACGTCACTGCGACGTATATACGTAGGTCAGAAAATGCCCCCACGTATATACGCTAAGCATAAAAGTACAACAAGAATCAGAGTACAACACAAAGCGTGGTATATTCATATGCCAACCTAAAAGGTACATATACAAAGTCATCACAGTATGATAAACATCTACACATTACATGTGTCTTTTATCATAACAAGTCCAAAAGTAAAATATACAAGATGAACAACAAAATGCTCACGAGTAGGATGAAGATCCCGTGAGTCAAAAGAAGTCAGGCACAAGGAACTGGAGCTAGGAAGCCTGCTCGCTAAGGAGAGCTCGATCTACGGTGGACAACTCCACTTCGACCCAGCTTCGGAATCTGAATATGCAAATCCAAGGAATCAAGACATAGAACAATATATGATCTACAGCCAAGTGGCTAAGAGACATGAATAAGGGTTAGAACACAAGTGTGGTATATGAAGACACGTATGGTATAATCATCATGGTACAGGAAATCCAAGTAAAACTGGTTATGTGCAAAAGTGATTGTATACGCTTAGGTCACGGTCCCATGAGACTAGTACATCGAAGGAATAATCCAAACAAGGAAACCCTCATATATATACCTTTTGTCTCATGCCACCGAATATCCAAGCGTATATAATCAGAGTTGCAATTCGTATGATAGTAACAGGAATACAGAACAATAATGATCAGGGGTCCATAACACGTGTAACGGGAGTCATAACAGTAAAATATAACAGGAATTATCACAGGTACACATAACAGAAACTATAGCAGGAAACATAATTAACATCTATTGTTATTATTACTCGTCTGACTCATATATCTCGGTATGTGTCCAGGTGTGCACCCCAACACACATACATCCATATATAAGCGAGTCGAGGGTTGTTAACGGAAGCAGATGGAGAACTGACAGAGCTTCTTATAGTGGTTCACATACACCGGGGACCAGTTTGTTGGTCCAACGGTTCCCACCACCTGGGACCGGTTTGGAGGCCCAAAGTCCCCCTATATGTACTCATGTGGGCCCTAAGTCCCACTATAGTCGTCCGCCATATATATATCATATCCATCACTATAAGCAAGGTATCATTCCGGCATCCATCACTTCCTCCCATACCCCATACAAGTTGGCCTTTTATGATTTATTAACATAATTATCAGATTAAGGGAATGAGCAATATCATAACAGTAATACATAACAGTAATCAGGTACTACATTCCCTTTATCGTGATAATTATAAGAATCGGTGTATCATGCTTGGTGTCAAGAGATAGCATGATAAGTGGTGATATATAACAAGCAATCAATCACGATAAGAGATTGATGATAATCAGGGCAAGTCATGGCCTAACAAGAGGGTCTAGCAAGTCAGGTGATATACATGTGTTAAAAGGAAACATAAAACTAACAAGTCTAAAGAATTGACAAGTGGTCGATAGTGTTAATGAACAAGTCATGGAGTATCAAGAAGTAAGTCCATCAGGTAGCATGTCATGATATATCAGTAATGACGCATAAACATGAATAATGTATCACATGTGTATAAAGGTTAAAGTCCAAAATCAGAAAAGGAAACAACTAAGTTGAATAGTCAGAATTAGTCGACTAGGTGCAAGGGTTAGTCGACTAATAGAAGTCTTAAGTCGACTACTAGTCTGCAGGAGTCGACTAATAATGGTTTCCAGAGAGTTGGAATTCTGTTTCGAGAATAGTTAGTCGACTAGGGTTAGAAGGGTAGTCGACTAGTGGTGAACTATAAGTCGATTAACGGATACGCAAGTCGACTAAATTGATGATATAGAAAGTTGGGGTTTATTTCAGGGACATGTTAGTCGACTAAGGTACTATGTGTAGTCGACTAGAGGTCTCAAGTCGACTAGTAATTGGGATAAGTCGACCAGAGCCGAGAGTTGGTGTTTTCTGGTTCTGGAATAGGTTAGTCGACTAGGTTAAAAATGTAGTCGACTAGGGGTCCTAAGTCGACTATTAATTGGATGAGTCGACTGGAACTAAGAGTTGGCGTTTTCTGGTCCAGGGAAAGATTAGTCGACTAGGCTAAAAATGTAGTCGACTAGGGTGGTCTAGTCGACTGGTAATATGGCTTAGTCGACTAAAACTGTGAAATCAGAAAAGGGTTAAGTTTCAGCTAAGGTGGGTTAGTCGACTGGTCCCTAGGTTAAGTCGACTAATCGTGGAGAAAACAGAAAACAGAACAGAAATTCTGATGGTTGTTTGATGGGCTAAAAATACGATTTTTATGGCACAAGTGTACATGAATGATCAACACAAGTAAACAAGGAAGTTATCTAGTCTTGGTGAGTAGATATACTCACTTTGAACGGTTAAATCGAGGCTTGACGAGTTCCGAAAAGATCGTGTCGACAAATATCACCAAATGATTCCACGGCGATACTACGGACGATCACAATCCAAAAGCAGTCGTTGCTTGAAAAGGAGATGAAGACCTTGTGGTGTTTGGAGTTAGGGTTTGAGATGGGGAAGAAAATGGTGAGGGCTATTTTCTTGGTGAAGTGAAAAAGAGAAAAGAATTGTAAAGGAAAGTTTATATAGGATTTGATTTTTGTAAAGGAGATGCAAATAAAGAGTTTGAGAGGGGGTTTTGTGTAAAAAGGGGATGTGAGGGGTGTCTCCCTTGGCCAATGGTGGCCGGCCATGGAAGAGAGAGAAAGAGAGAGGAAGAGGGGCATTAATGAGGAAGGGTGTGGAATTTTGGATATTTTGGAGGAGAAGATATTTTGGGAAGTTGGTGGAAGGAAAGAAGGAAAGAAAAAGGAAAAAAGAAAAAGGAAAAGAATTTGTAAAAGAAAAGAATTTTGAAAAATGAGAATATTGAAAACACTGATTCCCGGGTTTAAATTGAGAATGCGGAAAACATTTCGGAAAATACCGAAATCGTCCGAAATTCAAGTGTCTCGGAACGACTCGTAAATTTTACCAAAAATTAATAATAATCTATGAAGACTAATAGTGAAATCCTTTTTAAGAAATACTTTATAGTTTTAGAGCTAAAAATCCCGGAATCAGTTATCTACCGACTCCGTTGGAATTTTCATAAATTCATAAAATTCTCAGAAAAAGTATTTAGATATAAAATAGGATTCTAAGAAATAAAGCCTAAAGGACTTTCTAGAAATTCCTAACTGTTTGAGAAATAAAAATACTGGAATCAGTCTTCTACCGACTCCGGCGGAATATCCATAAATTCGTAAAATCTTCAGAAAAAGTATTTAAGTGAGAAATATAATTCTAAGAAGAAATGTCTAAAGAATCTTCTAGAAATTCTAAGCAGTTTGCAAGATAAAAATTTGGGAATCGATCAGCGACACTGGTCGACACCGGTTTTGAAGAAATTCATTTTAATTCTAGAAAATTCCAGAAATTCACATAAAATCTAATATATTAGAAAATGATATTTGAAATTGAAATTGGTCAAATACGGGAAGTAAATCGAAAAATACGATCGAAAAACTGAATACGCAATTAAGTACGTATCCGGGAACGGGGTATTACAATCTACCCACCTTACAAAAATTGCGTCCTCGCAATTTCACTAAGGGGTAAATTGAACACAAAGGGGACAAGGGTGTAATCAAAGGATCCGAAAAAATCAAAACACGAATAAGATGAACACAGAAAGAACCGGGATGAACAATGATAGAATGATAAGGGAAACATATTTAGAATGATAACCAATTCAAATACAAGATCTAGGGTAGTGATTACCATGATATCCCTAAGGCTCCTGCTCTGGATACTGGTCCTCCCACTCTGCTGCATCGCCTGAGGCCTCTACTGCCATGAGGTGAACTTGGCCTCTACCTTGGTCTGCTCTAGGCCTCAATCCCCTCTGCTGATGATCATACCGTTGGGGTGGAAGTGGAACTCGTCGATCAACAGGTTCAGGGTTCCTCCTCAGAGGCGGAGCTGGAAGTGCTGGGGCTGGATGTGCTGGTGCTGGAAGAGCTGGTCTGGCTGGTGTCATATGTCCAAACTTCCTGTGTGGGCAATCCCTTAGCATATGCCTCCCTGATCCACACACTACACACAATCCCTTAGCCACTCGACAATCGCTCTCATAATGTCCGGGTCTGTGGCAGTAATTGCATACAATCTGAGGAAGAGGAGATTGGAATGGTCTCTTTATCATCGGGCCATGGGTTGTCCCAACTGCATCTTCCTCATCCATCAACTCCAAAGGCCTCTTCTTGGCCTGGTTCCTCATCAAGTTCTCTTTCTTCTTCTCTAACCCACGCTCCACTTCTCGAGCTATGGTGAGAACTTCCGAATAAGTCTTCAGCTGTTGGGGCATCAAGAAAACTTGGATATCCATCTGTAGGCCCTGCTGGAATCTGCTCGCTCGCTTCTCCTCATCCGTCACCATGTACGGCGCGAAGCGGCTCAGTCGAAGAAACTCCGCGGCATACTCGTCCACGGACTTGTTCCACTGCTGGAGCCTGATGAATTGCTCCTCCATATCTTTCTGCGCCGTAGCAGGGAAGAAGCGGCTGTAAAAACTCTTGGAGAAGGCGTCCCAAGTAACGGGCTTCTCCAGTCTAGCCTCCTCTGCGAGCCACCAAGTTCTCGCAACATCCTTTAACTGAATCTTAGCTACTTCAACTTGGTTCTCCTTCGGGACACGGGCTGCATTCAGTAGGTCTGTAGTGTCCGTCAACCATTGCTCAGCCTTCAATGGTTTCTCGCCTCCCGTGAAGATGGCCGGTTGCAGCCGTCGGAAGTCGGACACGTTCCCCGGCCTCTGCTCCTTCGGGGCTGCCAACTCCTGCCTAAGGAGCTCGGTCTGCTGTTGCTGGTTTCCCAGCATGGTCTGAATGACCCTCAGGATATCAGCATTCTCTCCTCCTACGGGTCCATTCGGGACTTGCCCGATATTGTTACGACCCGATCGTCTCTCCATACCGAATGATAACTGGAATTGGAAACAAAGGAAAGGAGTTTAGGATACGAAGGAATTGATCAACGAAAGAAGCAAGAAGGACTCTATAACTTTGTACATTGTAGTTGGCATAAGCAAATTTCTAAAATTTGCTACTTGTTTGTACTTTAGGTTTGAGAGCCTAAGCTCTGATACCAACCTGTAACGCCCCGATTCCACGGATACGGGGACGTCACTGCGACGTATATACGTAGGTCAGAAAATGCCCCCACGTATATACGCTAAGCATAAAAGTACAACAAGAATCAGAGTACAACACAAAGCGTGGTATATTCATATGCCAACCTAAAAGGTACATATACAAAGTCATCACAGTATGATAAACATCTACACATTACATGTGTCTTTTATCATAACAAGTCCAAAAGTAAAATATACAAGATGAACAACAAAATGCTCACGAGTAGGATGAAGATCCCGTGAGTCAAAAGAAGTCAGGCACAAGGAACTGGAGCTAGGAAGCCTGCTCGCTAAGGAGAGCTCGATCTACGGTGGACAACTCCACTTCGACCCAGCTTCGGAATCTGAATATGCAAATCCAAGGAATCAAGACATAGAACAATATATGATCTACAGCCAAGTGGCTAAGAGACATGAATAAGGGTTAGAACACAAGTGTGGTATATGAAGACACGTATGGTATAATCATCATGGTACAGGAAATCCAAGTAAAACTGGTTATGTGCAAAAGTGATTGTATACGCTTAGGTCACGGTCCCATGAGACTAGTACATCGAAGGAATAATCCAAACAAGGAAACCCTCATATATATACCTTTTGTCTCATGCCACCGAATATCCAAGCGTATATAATCAGAGTTGCAATTCGTATGATAGTAACAGGAATACAGAACAATAATGATCAGGGGTCCGTAACACGTGTAACGGGAGTCATAACAGTAAAATATAACAGGAATTATCACAGGTACACGTAACAGAAACTATAGCAGGAAACATAATTAACATCTATTGTTATCATTACTCGTCTGACTCATATATCTCGGTATGTGTCCAGGTGTGCACCCCAACACACATACATCCATATATAAGCGAGTCGAGGGTTGTTAACGGAAGCAGATGGAGAACTGACAGAGCTTCTTATAGTGGTTCACATACACCGGGGACCAGTTTGTTGGTCCAACGGTTCCCACCACCTGGGACCGGTTTGGAGGCCCAAAGTCTCCCTATATGTACTCATGTGGGCCCTAAGTCCCACTATAGTCGTCCGCCATATATATATCATATCCATCACTATAAGCAAGGTATCATTCCGACATCCATCACTTCCTCCCATACCCCATACAAGTTGGCCTTTTTATGATTTATTAACATAATTATCAGATTAAGGGAATGAGCAATATCATAACAGTAATACATAACAGTAATCAGGTACTACATTCCCTTTATCGTGATAATTATAAGAATCGGTGTATCATGCTTGGTGTCAAGAGATAGCATGATAAGTGGTGATATATAACAAGCAATCAATCACGATAAGAGATTGATGATAATCAGGGCAAGTCATGGCCTAACAAGAGGGTCTAGCAAGTCAGGTGATATACATGTGTTAAAAGGAAACATAAAACTAACAAGTCTAAAGAATTGACAAGTGGTCGATAGTGTTAATGAACAAGTCATGGAGTATCAAGAAGTAAGTCCATCAGGTAGCATGTCATGATATATCAGTAATGACGCATAAACATGAATAATGTATCACATGTGTATAAAGGTTAAAGTCCAAAATCAGAAAAGGAAACAACTAAGTTGAATAGTCAGAATTAGTCGACTAGGTGCAAGGGTTAGTCGACTAATAGAAGTCTTAAGTCGACTACTAGTCTGCAGGAGTCGACTAATAATGGTTTCCAGAGAGTTGGAATTCTGTTTCGAGAATAGTTAGTCGACTAGGGTTAGAAGGGTAGTCGACTAGTGGTGAACTATAAGTCGATTAACGGATACGCAAGTCGACTAAATTGATGATATAGAAAGTTGGGGTTTATTTCAGGGACATGTTAGTCGACTAAGGTACTATGTGTAGTCGACTAGAGGTCTCAAGTCGACTAGTAATTGGGATAAGTCGACCAGAGCCGAGAGTTGGTGTTTTCTGGTTCTGGAATAGGTTAGTCGACTAGGTTAAAAATGTAGTCGACTAGGGGTCCTAAGTCGACTATTAATTGGATGAGTCGACTGGAACTAAGAGTTGGCGTTTTCTGGTCCAGGGAAAGATTAGTCGACTAGGCTAAAAATGTAGTCGACTAGGGTGGTCTAGTCGACTGGTAATATGGCTTAGTCGACTAAAACTGTGAAATCAGAAAAGGGTTAAGTTTCAGCTAAGGTGGGTTAGTCGACTGGTCCCTAGGTTAAGTCGACTAATCGTGGAGAAAACAGAAAACAGAACAGAAATTCTGATGGTTGTTTGATGGGCTAAAAATACGATTTTTATGGCACAAGTGTACATGAATGATCAACACAAGTAAACAAGGAAGTTATCTAGTCTTGGTGAGTAGATATACTCACTTTGAACGGTTAAATCGAGGCTTGACGAGTTCCGAAAAGATCGTGTCGACAAATATCACCAAATGATTCTACGGCGATACTACGGACGATCACAATCCAAAAGCAGTCGTTGCTTGAAAAGGAGATGAAGACCTTGTGGTGTTTTGGAGTTAGGGTTTGAGATGGGGAAGAAAATGGTGAGGGCTATTTTCTTGGTGAAGTGAAAAAGAGAAAAGAATTGTAAAGGAAAGTTTATATAGGATTTGATTTTTGTAAAGGAGATGCAAATAAAGAGTTTGAGAGGGGGTTTTGTGTAAAAAGGGGATGTGAGGGGTGTCTCCCTTGGCCAATGGTGGCCGGCCATGGAAGAGAGAGAAAGAGAGAGGAAGAGGGGCATTAATGAGGAAGGGTGTGGAATTTTGGATATTTTGGAGGAGAAGATATTTTGGGAAGTTGGTGGAAGGAAAGAAGGAAAGAAAAAGGAAAAAAGAAAAAGGAAAAGAATTTGTAAAAGAAAAGAATTTTGAAAAATGAGAATATTGAAAACACTGATTCCCGGGTTTAAATTGAGAATGCGGAAAACATTTCGGAAAATACCGAAATCGTCCGAAATTCAAGTGTCTCGGAACGACTCGTAAATTTTACCAAAAATTAATAATAATCTATGAAGACTAATAGTGAAATCCTTTTAAGAAATACTTTATAGTTTTAGAGCTAAAAATCCCGGAATCAGTTATCTACCGACTCCGTTGGAATTTTCATAAATTCATAAAATTCTCAGAAAAAGTATTTAGATATAAAATAGGATTCTAAGAAATAAAGCCTAAAGGACTTTCTAGAAATTCCTAACTGTTTGAGAAATAAAAATACTGGAATCAGTCTTCTACCGACTCCGGCGGAATATCCATAAATTCGTAAAATCTTCAGAAAAAGTATTTAAATGAGAAATATAATTCTAAGAAGAAATGTCTAAAGAATCTTCTAGAAATTCTAAGCAGTTTGCAAGATAAAAATTTGGGAATCGATCAGCGGCACTGGTCGGCACCGGTTTTGAAGAAATTCATTTTAATTCTAGAAAATTCCAGAAATTCACATAAAATCTAATATATTAGAAAATGATATTTGAAATTGAAATTGGTCAAATACGGGAAGTAAATCGAAAAATACGATCGAAAAACTGAATACGCAATTAAGTACGTATTCCGGGAACGGGGTATTACACATAGCACTACCTCGTTGGCTTCCACCAACACCATGAGTCTCTTAATAATTACCGCCATCACCTCTATAACCGCCATCATCATCACCACCACCGTCACCGCCATGACCGTCATCATCATCACCGTCATCACCATCGTCGTCGTCATCACCGCCATCACCGCCACTTTCGTCACTACGACGAATACCTTCATCCAACTGACTTAAGTCATCTGGTGGTAACATCGGTTATTCTCCCTTCCGAATCTACCCATCCAAAATATCATCATTGAAAATATTGTTCAGAACAATTGGGTTGTAATAATCATCAGTGTCGCTTTTGCATGTCAAGTTTCTTACTCGCAACAACATATTGTAATGCATAAATACTAGTTTATGCAATTTTTTCATTACCAACCAGTTGCGCAATTTTGTATAAATCAGCAACTACGTGCTCTAATTTCTTTCATAATCCGATAAACATGTTTGGCTTAAAACTTTGATGGCAATTTTCTACAGATTGGGAGCTTCTTCGCCATAGTTAATCCACCAATCAATTGAAAGAGATTGTTACACTGCTCTTCTAGTCAATGAACTTTCAAATTCTCCAACTCCATCCACAACTAATTTATCTGTGAGAATCCACATCATAAGTGTTAATGTTTGCATAACATTATATTAATGGAATAAATAAATTATAATTACCTCATTAATAGCTCTTGCTTGTTTATTAAAATTGGTACTAATCTTTTAATGACCTCCTTTAATCTATTTCTCACTTCTGGGATGTGTAGAATTTTTTTTGAATATTGTAGTATTGGATTTAAAAAATATGCTGCAATAATGTACGCACATGATTTTTATGATATTATAGTTTTAATTTTTAGTCAACAAATATGATTTCTAAGCAAATAAATTACCAGCAGCATGCAAGTGTCTATGCAATTGTCCCTCTCATCTTGTATCAATGATATCCCAGTACTTCTTCCAGTTCTTATTTGATGCCTTTATAGCCAATTTTGCTTTATCCATAATTCATATATAATAGATAATGTAGGTTTCTTATCCTAGTACACTATCTTCAAGACACTAACAAGAGGATCCATAATATTTTGTACCTCTCTTGCCTTCTTCCAAAACCAGTCAGTCAGAATGAGATTAGAAACCTTATCTCTCACACTTCTACTCCTTTCCTTGTTGTATTCACGTCATTCGGCAGTTGTACACATTCTTTTCAAATCTTGTTCACAGCGAATAAGGCTTTCAATAGAAATAAACTCGGTGGCAAACCGTGTTATACCTGGTCTCAACAAATCTCTATCTCTGGTAAATGCTTCATTAAATTCACCACTTTGAGGCTATTGTAAATAAATGATGTGATCTTAGTATCATCTAATGTCTTCTTGACTGATTTCACCGAGCCAATATCTTCAAGCATCAAATCAATGCAATGTGCTGCACAGAGAGACCAAAATAAATGTTTTCTCTTTTCCATCAACAAGTGACCAGCTGCTTTGAAACTTGCCTCATTGTCTGTTACAACATGCACGATATTTTCTTCACCAACTTCATCAACAACTTTATCTATTAGTGAGAATAAATAATCAGCAGTTTTTGAGACATTAGTAGTATCAATAGAAGTATGATAGATCATGCTTATATCATAATAAATCATGAAATAACAATAAGCTTTTTATTCCGGGAACTCCAGCAATTACACATGATCGTGCAACCATACTGCGGCCATTTTGTTTTTATTGAAGCACTATATACTTCAATTTCTTTCATTTCCTCCTCTAAATAAAGATTGCCAATCTGGTATCCTATAAGACCTTTTACACCTGGGCCTGCCTCCGCAATAGTATTAATCATGGCTTGATAATAAGGACTACTATCAGCTGTATTGAATGGTATTGCATTGTAGTGGAAGAATTTCGTCATGAATTTTTTAACCTTTTTAATATTCTCAGTTGAGACATGTTTTTGATTGATTTCTATTTTGTTGGGAACATGTAAGGATCAATACCACGAGCTGAAATTTCAGCTTCTCTAGTAATAAAACTCCGACGTGATTCACGGTTAATCCCTGATCCTGAAGGCTACAACTACTGCCACTAATATCTCTTGTATGACCTTCTGCCGATCTCCAAGTCATTTCACAACTTTTTTCATAACTTGTTTTAATTGTAATCTTTCAACTCCTTCCAAACTACCAACTTTTTCAATTTCATTATCAGAATCTTCATCGGCCACATCATAAAAATCTTTCTCACTTAAAAATTTCATAAGTCGCTCTTTCTTGGATTTTATGGCCGCTCTTTCTTTGCTACCTTCAGAAAGATTTGTCTTATTATTTAAGATACTCCTTTTGGTACTCGCAAGCATCCTTCCACCTGACCGGGTACATGTGTTATATGTTGCTTCAATCTAGCGATACCATTATGGACTTGTTTCCCATAATAATTACACTTCACAAGTTTTATACTTCCACCAATAGGGGTACCATGTTCCCATCCAATATCACGTTGCTTTGGAGCCATACTGAAATTTAAAAAATTATCTGTTAAATTAAATTAAAACTAAAATTAACTAAATTAAAACTAAATTAAATTAAACTAAACTAATTTATACTAGATTAAACTAAATTCACTTAATTACCTAACTTCAATAAAATTATTAAATTACCTAACTTAATTAAAATTACAAAATTATATTAAATTAAATTAACCTAAATTAAGTAAAACTAAACTAAACTAATTTAAATTAAATTAAACTCATATAAAGAGAGAGATTGAGGGGGGAGAGGAACAGAGGGGGAGAGGGGGACTGAGAACAGAGGGAGAGGAACAGAGGGGAGAGAGAGACGGAGAGATAGGGACTGAGGGAGAGACGGATTGAGGGAGAGATAACAGAGGGGGATAGAGGACAGAGGAGAGGAGAGAGAAATAGAGAGAGGGACTGAGAGGACAGAGAGACTGAGGGGGGAGAGAGGGACAGAAGGAGGGGGATCGACGGAGAGAAAGAGGGAGAGAGATCGACGGGGGGGGAGAGAGAGGAGGGAGAGAGAGGGACAGAGGGAGAGACGCAGAAGGAGAGAGATATAGATCGACGGAAAGAGAGTGACAGAGGGAGAGACGCAGAGGGAGAGAGACATAGATCGACAGAGAGCAAGAGGGAGAGAGATCGACAAAGAGAGGGAGAAGAGAGACAAAGACTGACGGAGAGAGAGAGGGAGAGAGACTGACGGTGAGTCGGTGAGAGAGACAGAGATCGACGGAGAGAGAGGGAGAGTGGATACCTACCGGCGGAGCGAGGGCGACGGCGGAGGGAGCGGAGCGATCTGGATCTGGAGAGGGATTTTTTTTCTTTTCCCCGTCACATTCCCCTCTCTTATACGCGCTTCGAACCTGATCACGGGCACACAGAGTTAATCCGAGTCGAACCCGATCCGGGTTTGACTCGGATCAACCATTTGACTCGGGCATCCAAGTTGGCTCGGAGTAGGCCGAGTCGGAAACGACTCGGCCGAGTCTTCGATCCCTGACGGCTACATGAGCGCGGCCCAGCACAGACTCGATAACACCGAGAACTTCGATCAGCAGAGAAATTTTTTGAGAGGCTCTAATACCATGTTAAATCAGTTGAAGAAGAAGAAACTGAGAATTGTATTATTGATGAGGGCAATGTCCAAGGGTATATATAGACATACAATTGCATGATAAGGACACCTCTAATCCTAATACTGTTAGTATTGCATAATTCTAATACTATTCTTAGTACCATGATCTTTAATCTGAATGCCACCTAGGGAAGGAACAGACTAGCTCCTTCAATGAAATAAGTGTAGGAAAACAGCATGTGCTAGTAATATGGACAAAATGACTAAAATCACCCATCATCTTGCATGACGTAATCGCTATGGGTGTCTATTTGTTAGAATATAAAAATTATACCCACAAGCCCCACAACAATTTGTCAATGACTTCTTAATATGGTTATCAGAATCCCCGAGGTTCAAAATCCCAGACAGGTACAACGTGGATTGTTGGAAAAGACCTAACAACTGAAAAGGCCCGGGTTTTAGCTTGCAAAAATGGCGCTTAAACTCCATGGTTTCAGCCAATAAAAGGATGCTAAACCTTCAGGAAAGTGTTAGAACACAAAAATATATGATATACATATCCCTCAATTCTCCCCATGACAACAATGTTTTAGTGTGGTGGCAGGGACCTTAGACTATTTATTTGTCAAACTGGAAAAAGGAGCTCCAAAAACTGCAGACAGTCATTCTTAGGTAAATAATTAATTGAAACTAAAGTTTTACCTATTAAGGAAAAGATATGGGGATGAGAAGCAACAGGGATGTTTCATCAAATCTCCTATCTGTGTGTAAAAAGGGCAAAATATAAGAAAACTCTTTCTTGCTGATGATTCCAACTGCTTAGTTTTCTCAGGTGAACCAACGGATATATTATACATGATGTATTATCTTAGAAATAAATGGGTCTTATTCAATGGAACTTGACGTATTATAGTAATAATATCAATGGTTATACATATATGCCCTATTCGTGACAGCCTTATGCATTTATTCTAATACAAGAATGCTCAAAAACAGATTGCAAACAAATGGAATGATTAAGATAATAGTAGACAACTAAACATAAGGCAAATCAAAATATAATTGAGACATCTTATAAATTGTTCATGCAAGAAATTAAGTATTCAGAATGTTCCCAAAAAAATTTTAAGTATTCAGAAGGTACAATGTTATAATATCACACAAACATTAAGAGGTCACTCAGATGTGCAAAATATCCAGTATAAACCATGCATTTGTTGACTCATAATGGAATCACATATATAAAGTTATGTGAAATGATCACCAATTTGATAATACATCTTGCCGCACAAGACAAAAGAACATTACCTATGGCTTCTGATGGAGTTATTGGAAGTCCGTGACCACACCATCAACAGAGAAAACACCATTATCAATGAAAGAAAGCTGCTCAGCTAATGGACTGTAACTATAATTGTAGCTGATAACTGCATCATTTGCAAAATCTCCTGCAAAAATTTCCAGCCCTGCCTTGTGTGCATCTATGACGATGGCGGTATGGGGTTGTAAATAATTTTCAGGTGTCGCAGGCCAAATGTACTGCTTGGGAACAAGAATTCCTGTGGCAAATGTCTTTATAAAAGTAAGATTCTTAAGCAATGAGCCATATGTTTGGTTGGTAGATGGTTCTATGACATCTTCTCCAAGGAATCGAAAGACAAGCTTTGTCTTGCTCTTTTGGAATCTTGGTGATATACCACTAAGGAAACCCACTTCCGGTGACGAGAGATAGCTGACAATGATACGCTTTGAAACAGAAAGCACATAACTTCTCATGCTCAAGTTATGTTGACTGTAGAATATATCATGCTGCACAAAGAGGACTATTATCTCAGTTGAGAAATAAAAAGTTAGAATTTGGGTAGAGAGAAAATGCCATAGCAAAAAAATAAGCCTAGGGTTACCATTACCTGTATATTTAACCAAAGAGCAGGTGCCGGTGGCATAAACTGTCTTTCAACATCTTCAACGGCAAGGATAGGAAACAAGCTAGCATCAAATTTATCAGTTCGGGAATAAATTCCTTGTATTACTGCGTAGATTGATAGATGGTCAGTATATTAAACATCAGTCAGCAATGGTTTGTCTTAGCCAAAAAATGCTTTCTATTTATTATACTTCTAAATTTATAAACCAAAAAACTAAATGTAACATATGCATGTACTAGAATAAGTGTACTTCGCAAACCCCACCCTCTATTACATGGATCCTTGAGTATATTCCTTAGTTTCCAAGAATTCTCTTATGTGTTTTTCAAAATATTTTTTCTTATTAATGGTAAATAATCTAAATATTCTTTTCAAAATTTCTCAAACAATAAAAACTAGATTATATGAGTTTCCCATGTGAGTTGTGCAAGTATCACGAAAGCGTCAAAAGTAAATATCTTAGTGATAATATTGTGGTGTCCAAAAGTTTTCCCTTGAATATGGTGCCAGTGTCAAAACTTGGTTTCAAGCACATAAGTGTCCCACCCATACATAAAGTATCTGCAAAAATATATTCCTCTCCAAGCTCATGGTCTAGTCTGTGAGCTCTTAATCTGAAAGGAAAAAAGTATCAGGGATCAGCTTGTAAAGATTGTGTAGTGTTTCAAATTCAAATATTTGCATCTTCCTACCGTGTATCTAGAACATTTCAAATCTTTAAATGTATAGCATGTCATCTTATAAATGACTGAGGCATGGTCCATCTTGCTTCTCAAGTTGTGATGAATCTTGCAGGTTTGGCATATCATGTATCTAGAAAATATTTTGAAAGATAATTGATGGAGGAATTTGAAGAAAGACAAAATCAGTAAACAAATAAATTACAATTTCAATTAAACCTGATGTTCACTAGTTGCTGGAGAGTCAATTATCAATCTAAATCAATGTGCTTTCATTTTCCCATTATTCATGTGTTAAACACTCAGATGTAGGGATGAATTGTAAAGTAGAAGCCACAAATAGATACGAAGTAGAATATTTTCAAGGAAAACATAACAAATGAAGTAATGCAACATATTTTCTTTACTTGCTTAGCAACTGTATCCCTACCCAAGTTTGTATGAGGCATTAAAGGTGCACATTAACTGCACTAGTGCAAGAAACTTTTGTCACTTAGTTGCAAGAACTTATCCACTCAAGGGGACAGTTTATATGCTATGCTTGAGTAGTACAGGCAAGTTACAAGATTTTTCTTGTTGGGAATGCAACTTACAAGAAACTTGTGCTAATTCACTCGAGTTGAAGTCAACAGAGAACCAACCAGGTGTGGACACATCATTGACAAGATAAACCTTCTTTCTCTCTGGAAAAATTGCTGAGATGTCCGTACAGTTGTCTAGTTTCATATTCGGTAGACAAACTCCAACACCATCCTTTGTTAATTGCACATCACACCATAAGATTGTATCAGGTGAACTAGCTATCAGTGCAAATGTATAAGCAGTTGAACTGGAATCAGGAAATAACCCAGAGAAGCCACCCCTAGCTATTACTGCAGGGGCATTACCTGCAGAATTAAAACTAGTTATTATCATAACGAACACAAAAAACAAGAATAGTGGGAGAAAAAGAAAACAAAAACAAAAATGAGATTAGTTTGTTCAGATGTATTAATGCAAACCATGATTAAAAATTGTTTAGAGTTTGAAGGACTGCAAGGTGAATAGTGTTGGGAAACAATATGTATGCTCTGATACCAATTGTTGTGAATTCGGGACGCCCCCACGACTGGATCGACTGGGGCAGCGCAGTGAAAACAAACCACATGATCTACTAAGGCAATGAGAAGAAGAAAATATTACAAAGTAAATAGAAAACCAACACACAATATAACATGGTTCCACCGATCAAACAGATCGTGTGTACGTCCACGGGAGAAAGGGGATAAACTTTATTAAAACTTTGGAGTAGTAAAACAAGAATTACTTACACCTTACGCTGAGAATATTACAGGTCATTGATGGCCACCAAGAACAGCGAACCCTTGTAGTTAAGCTTCTCTCACGAATCTCTCACTTAGATGAGTTACACCCTTAGGAATTACAAATTTATTGGATTACATTGAAGGCCAACCCCGAGGGGTTATTTATAGATCATAGAACTCTCCTAGTCCTAAATAAACTTCATCAATACGAACAATCACCGCCTCAGAATAAAGAAAAGCCGAATCCAACTCGAATTTGGAAACAAATCCAGAAAAAGAAACTGCCAGACCCATCATTAGTCTACTAGGCCAGGGTATTAGTCAACTAGGCCTAAATACTAATCGATTACTCTGACAAAATTTGAGAACCCCAACTCTTTGTTGTTCAACCTAGTCGACTATACAATGTATAAGTCGACTAATCTATGTGATTAGTTGACTATACCTAGTATTAGTCAATAGTAATGTGCACAACTTCTTGTGCATATCCGTTCTTTGATTTCCGAAGTTTCGTTTATCTTCACGATATATTACAATCACAAATCCTAACAATCTCCCTCTTGACTCGAATATGTCCAAATCCGAGAATAGTCACCATGCTCCATGCGCTCGCATCCACACACAATTGAACAAATCTTGACTTCATTTCCATCTCACTCCCTCTTCTCCATAACCCCCTTATGGGGTTCACAACTTGATTAGGTCGAATAAGTTCAGTCCCCACCTGAACTTTATCACCCAACGATCCTCTTGATCCATACAGTATTTATGAGAATTTGCTCTACCATAGGAGTAACGATCTGGACTTTCTTGTTGCGTGCCTAGTCCCAATCTTTTTTTGGGGTACAACTGAACAAACCATCGTAACCTTTGATTGTTCCACAACCGCCGCTTTCGAAGCCGAAGATAACTGCAATCCATCAACCGTAACTTCTGAATTTCGTAACATATACACATTGCCAACACGTTATGCCTGAAACTTCACATGGACATCTTTGAAGACTTCCACAAGATCACATTCAGAACTGAAACTGAACCCTCTCTTGTAAGGCTCCAAGAGAAATGAGATTGTACCTTGATTCGGGAACATGACGAACGCGATGAAGAGTAATAATGCATCCATCATGAGACCGAAACTGAATTGTTCCTTCGCCAATCACCTTACTTGTAGCAGAATTTCCCATGAAAACTTCTCCCCTTGAACCTAAGTGTATGCAAAGAACATCTTCCTATTAGAATTGATGTGCTGCGAACATTCAGAGTCAATAATCCATCTATTTTTATTACCAGTTGATCTATCTGTAACAGATATAACATTGCATTGTTCTTCATCTTCTCCAATCGGTTCAGTGACATTAGCATCTGGTTGTTTCTTCTTTCGAAGAACAATCAGCTCTAATGTGCCCCTTCTTGTGACAATAGTTGCACGTCAAATTCCTATATCTTGAGTTACTCGTGAAACGTTCATTATTACTCTTCTCCCTTGAATAATGAACTTGCCCGGAATTATCATGATGAGACTCACCCATCAACTTCGTAATTTTGACCTTATAGAGCAGATGCTCCTTGACCTCATTAATCTTGATTGTTGACTTGCCTCCATAGATGATAGTTTTCCTATAGCTCTTATATGAAGAAGGTAAAGAACACAGTAATAAAAGTGTTTGATCCTCATCTTCTATCTTAACCTCTATCTTATTTAAATTATTGATAATAGAGAAAAATTCTGTAACGTGGGACTTGATTGGTGTACCTTCGTGCATGCGAAGAAGAAAGAGACGCTGCTTCAGAATCAACCGATTCGCCAACGACTTCCTCAGATAGTGGTCTTGAAGTGCTCCCACAACGAGAATGTTGTTTTCTTTATAGAAAACTAATACAACACTTCGTCTGCCAAGTAAAACTGAATAGTTGTCAAGGCTTTCTCATCCACCTCCTGCCAAGTTTCTTCCTTCGTGTCTTGAGGCTTTCTCTTCCTGAGTAGTGCTTTATTCAACCCGCTCTGAGTAAGGATGATGTTCAATCTAATCTGGCACCTGCTGAAATTGATGACACCATCAAACTTTTGAATATTAAACTTGATCGCAGACATCATCACATTGACCTTCTCTGATACCAATTATTGGGATACAATCTGTATGCTCTGATACCAATTGTTGTGAATTCAGGACGCCCCCACGACCGGATCGTTAGGGCAGCGCAGCAGAAATAAACTAGAGGATCTACTAAGGCAACGAGAAGAAGATATTCCAAAGTAGATAAAAAGCCAACACACAATATAACGTGGTTCCACCGATCAAACAGATCGTGTGTACGTCCACGGGAGAAGGGGAGAAACGTTATTAAAACTTTAGGGGAGAACAATACTTACACCTCACGCTGAAAAGATTACAAGCCCTTGATGACCGTCAAGAATAGTGAACTCTTTTGGCTAAGCTTCTCTCATGAATCTGTTACCTAGATGAATTACACCCTTAAAAATTACAAATTCATTAGATTACCCAAGGGTTATTCATAGACCATAGAACTCTCCTAATCCTAAACAAACTTCATCAATATGAACAATCAATACCTCAGAATAAAGGAAACCCAAATCCAACTCAGATATGAAAACAGATCTAGAAAAGAAAACTGTCAGACCCGCCATTAGTCAACTAGGCCAGGGTATTAGTCGACTAATACCATGGCCCAAATACTAGTCGACTACTCTGACAAAATTCAAGAACCCCAACTCTCTGTTGGCCAGCCTAGTCGACTATACAGTGTATTAGTCGACTAATTATGTGATTAGTCAACTATACCTAGTATTAGTCAACTAGTAATGTGCACAGCTTCTTGTGCATGTCCGTTCTTTGATCTCTGAAGTTTTATCTACCTTCACGATGTATTCCAGTTACAAATCCTAACAAAGAGATTATGCAAGTTATATTAGTTATTCGAAAATGCCAGAAATGTCAATACGTAAAAGGTGTCGGGTTGAATAGTGCTATTTCTTAAAACATGCAAATCACTCTTTTTGAAAATCAAATTAAATTAAACTTCCTAGCATGCTGCTACATACTTAAAATAGAATATATGTAAATAAATCTGGCCTGGGGCATGCAGTTGCGTAGTCGTTGCCTTAAAGGATCAAAAGCCCGTCTCCTTATCCATGCGTTGATTCGGCTTTGTCCAGTAGCGATAAAAGAATCCCCCGAAATCACCAGCACTCGGCCTAGGACAGCTCTTGCTCAGACAAAGAATTGTTGCCTAAAAAATTGAAATAGAACTTGAAGAAATATGACAGTGGGAGAAAGAAAATGTAGTTGTAGAACTGTGAGTATAAGAATGAACAAGAAGAGGCTCCTTTTATAGACACAAAGCTCTACATGTTACTAACAACCCCGCACAAATTAAGCGCACGTTCAGATTTGTTGCAATTAATTTGCAACAACTCAGCATGTTCTCAGATCCATTTTTATCGGGTCAAAACAGTAATTATGAAGCACTTGGGAGAGTGAGACGAAGCTCGGGGACACTCCGAGTCCAAGCACTCGGGGTTCACTCTGAGATCAAGTGCTCGGGGTTGCTCCGAGATCACCTCGGGTCCAAGTACTCATGGATGATTCCGAGTGCTCGACGTTCACTCTGAGTCCAAGTTCTCGGGAATCACACCGTGTCTCCAGTTGCTCGGGTTACTTCGCCCAGAAGTTCGGAGTCAGCTCCGAAAAATAAAAAAAGAACTTCAAAAATATAGCAGGTCCAAGAACCCTTTGAACGGAGCTGCATTCGTGTCCGCAGGTCGTGGGCGTGCGCCATCCGGACGTGGCACGTGTGTACGCGTGTGGAAAGGTGGCCCATAGCCTAACATTTATAACGATAGACAATAGAAGAGTTGATATATAAACCACTCAACTTTCCTTGGTGCATCTAATGTGAACAAAATATCAAAAGCGAATAGAAGAAAACTCAAGTTTTCCCTCCAAAACCAAATACACATTCAACAAAAGGTACCCCTCATTCCCAAAATCAGTGACTCGTGATTTCAAAAGCCTGACCAGCAGTCAACAAGAAACTTCTAATTGGCGACCATTATGGCTTGACACGTGACATGAGTTTCCCAACTGAATTCTTCTAAATAAAAAACAAAACACATGGATATACCTAGTCGCCAATTTGGAGTTGTGTATAAGGTTCTAATATTGCACAAAATTGTTTCTGTTAAAGACAAGTCCTAAAAAAAGTGTGAATCATTTTTTGCTAATATTCTTCCTTTTTTTAATCCTGAAAAGCATTTCTCTTGATGAAAACCCGTAAAAATGTACTCAGATGACACTATGCTTTCTACCTCAACACTGACTACCTTCCCCTCTTTTATACCACAGTTATATAGCAATGTCCAACTTCACCAATGATTCATGCATTAACCTGAGATAACACAACAAAATTACTATTCCCTACTGACTAACAAAAGTATTCAATAACCATAAGCCCTATATCCAAGCACTTCTCTTTTTAGTGGGTCATCCATGATGTATCGGACCACAACAATTCATTTTTTCACCACTTTTCCTTAATTAATAAAATTTCTCATATACTCATTCCTCAGATTATTCATTCCAATTTGATGACATACCCATCTATTATTTTCATGTTGTGCTCATCATTTTCAATCCCTCAAACAATATCAAATACTCACATGTAGGTTGCATGCATATTTGAGAACATTTTTTTCTTAGATACAACAGAAACAACTAATAGCAACCAAGTCTATAGTCAAACAACTACTTTACCCAAAGATTAAGCTGACTGGCATACAACCAAACAATATATCTCTATAAATATAATATGGGGGCCCATGGCTCTCTCTCATGTTGGCCACACATCCAGGGCATTGCACAAGGTTTTAAAACTCCAAACCCTTTGTTTCAGATGCACGCGCAATGGACGTGTCACATACATGATCAAGTACAACTTCAAGATGTTGGTTGTGGACCAAACAATGTATATTATGCCATTTAAAAAAAAAAAAAAACGCAAATGCAACCATTTTTGTGGACTTAGGCCAAACAAAACTTCCAGTTTTGAAATCCTAAAAATCTGTCATTTTTTGCATCCATCCACAAGGAAAGTTCCCCTTAAACCCACTTAACAAGAACCAAGACAATTATTGTTAGAAACTCACAACAAATCTGAATGTACTTGTAAGAAACAAAATATATCTACAGCATGTTTATAGGAACAGAAGTCAATCTGTTTCTTAGTTCTACTACCCCCAAAGTGAATCAACAAGAGAGAGGAAAAAAGATCAAAACACATAGTAATTACTAAAAAAATTAATTTCACAGATGCTCATCAAAACAGCACCTACACATCCATTTTACTGGAAACTTTACAATGGTAATATGCTTTAAAAACATGTTCTGTAAAATCCTATAGATAAATAGCAACTTTGGCATATGCACCTATAAAAGGTAAATTAAAAGGAAAGCTACTAGATTTCACCACCCAAAAAAAAAAAATCACAAATAACACCCCCACCCCCCCAACCCCCCCCCCCCAAAAAAAAAAAACAGAGAGAGAGAGAGAGAGAGAGAGAGAGAGAGAGACATGAATTACATACAAAACCCATATGCGAAACATCAATTAAGGTCATCCCCTCCCAAAAATAAACTATAAAAACCGCAATCCCACCCACCAAAGACTCAAGCAATAAATCCACCAGAGTTCTATAATTTCACACAAACACATTAACAATCTTGCCTCTAAACCCACTAACAATGAGGTAAACAAGCATTTCAGTAAAAAACCCATATCAACAGTAAAGATTATAACCATCTTCTACATCAAACACAAGTAGAAAAATTTTATAATCTCAGACAAACCCATTAACCATCTTTCCTCTAAACCCACTGAAAATAACATAAACATAAGAACCCATCTCAGAAACTAAAGATTAACGTCATTTTCTTCATCAAAAACACATGTGCATAAATCCTATAATCTCAAACAACCCCATCAACAATCTTGCCTCTAAACCCGGTATAAATAAGGATAACATGCATTCCAACAAGAACCCATATCAAGAAACAGAGGCTCACAGCATCTTCTACATCAAAAACCCATGTCCACAAACAACAACGAATACAAAGAGGTTTTTTCAAATTAACCCAACAAAACAAAGAGAGATTATCAGTACCAGTCAAGGTTTGCCAGGGTGAGGCCTTGGGCCGCAGGGCGGTGACGACACCACCCCGCCACTGCAACAGCAGCAGTAGCAAGATGGTGGCGGGGAACACCTCCCACATTTTGAGAGAAGAGAGAGAAGGGGGGAGAGAGAGAGAGAGAGTGGGGTTTCCAAAGTCTCAGCGGATGCTTTATACCGTACTAGTTTATATTGAATTTATTTTGTATTTGTGTATCATTATTAATTATTATTATTATTATTATTTTATTTTAAACTATTTTTTCAATTGTCCATAACAGTAAAATACAGGGGGACTCAGTGCGGGGAAATTATAGCCATGGAAAGAGGTCAATATAGGGTCGTAGTGCAATTATTCAATGGTTAGGGGCTCTTGAGTCATTCTGTATATATTTTGAAGATAATATTGTTATGGGGTTTTCAGACAATGTGAAGGGGGGAGGAGCCGACTTTGAGCTGGGAGGGGAATTTAGAGAAGTCTGTTCACCTCCCTGAGATGGTGACGGGATCTGGTTGAGGACAAACCAAACTATGCTGCTACGGTCCAATGACATCACCTATCTGGCATTTTTTTAATGCCAAAGCCCTACATGCCTACAATAAATTAGTAGGGCTAGTTGTCAAAAAAACCCTAAAACATAAAATAATGTCAAAAATCAACTTTACCTCAAACTAATTTCAAAAATAGACATCTGACATGCAAGCGGTAAGGCGGTTCGCTCCGTCAGTGTGCCGCTCGCAGGACGTCAGGCCATTTTTTGATTCATCCTGAGTAACGAACCCCAAACAAACCAATTCTTTTTTCTATATATAGCTCGTCCGGGATTGGCAACTCTGGGCGAGCCAAATTTCTTTTTTTTAAAATTTTAACTCGTCCGGGGTTGTCAACTCTGAACGAAACAAAATTTAGAAAAAAATTATTGCTTTTTACGGCGTTGCCAACTCCGGGCAAGGCTAGAATTAAAAAAAAAAGTCCTCTCCTCTTTCCCTGTCTCATCCTCTAAGGCACCCACCGGGCATTCCACGTCGCCGATGACAAAGCCGACGGTGCGAGCAATAGCGGCAACAACAGCGGTGGGTGCCTTAGAGGAGGAGAGAGAGGGGAGAGAGAAGACGAAATAATTTTTTTTGAATTGTGTCCTTGTGAGGGTTGGCAGAATTTTTTAAAAAAATAATGTTGCTTTGTCTGAGGTTGCTAACCTTGGACAAAGCAGTATACATGCAAAAAAAAGTTGCTTCGTTCGGGTTTCCAATGCGAGCGCCACCGCTTGGGGGGGGGGGGGGGGGTTGAACCACCTCGTCGCCGACGTGGCATGTCAAAAGTCGTTTTTTGGAATTAGTTCGAGGGTAGGTCGATTTTTGGAATTTTCATTTTAAGGGTTTTTTTTTTTAAAATAAGCCCAAATTAGTACCAAAATGAGATACGCAGTAAAACCAAAAAAATCTAAAAAGTTAAAAACTATTATGAAAGTCAAAATGTGTATGCCCACTTAATCCCAAAAAATTATCACTATGCATGATGACGCAAGCGATAATGTCAGCATGCAAATAGTCACTGCATAGTAACCAAAGTTTTTCTATAAATAGGTCCTTCCTGATTCATTTTATGTACTTCTAAAATCAATAAGAGTTTCTCTTTCTACTATCTCTCTTAAAAATCTATCTCAGTGTTATTTTTCTCAGTTTTACAGCATGTTATCAGCACAAAGCACTCTAATTCTATCACAGACATCTACCTTCATTAACTCAAGAAAAAGTTCTACCACAACTGTCACCTCCATTAGCTCAAGAAAAGAGTCTTGTCACAAGCATTTACCTCTATTAGCTTAAGGCAAAAAGGGTAAATTATTCTACTCATTATACTCGTATAATACCACTATTATATATAAAAGGAGGCTCTGCCACCTATATATAGTAGTGTGGTGTGATTACGAAAAGTTAATATTATTTCCTGTTATTATATAACTTTACTAACTTCTTCGTTGATGCTTGAGCCGAATAAACCCTAAGATACTAACATTAACTAAAATTATATGCCAATCATATTTTAGTGTTCTATCATTTATGTCTGTATAAACACCCACCAAAAGTTTTACTTAGTAATGTGGCATGCTTATATTTATTTCATTATTTATTACTTCATTTTGTATGTAAATATAATACCCGCCGAAAGGTTTACCGAGTAGAGTGACGTGCTTATATTATATCTCATAAATATATGTATTACTTTGCATTTATTTTACAATCAATGAGTTTCTCTCTTTCAACGGCTAGTTTTTGCCCTATAAATGGTGAATCCTAAAAACCCAATAACTCATTTCTCAATCTCTTTTATCCTCAATTTCTTTATCATCTCCACAAAATTTTCAGTTAAAATTTTAGCAAGATGCTTAGTCCATTTTTGAAGTTTATTATTGTCCTCATCATCTTCCTTATTATTACTATATTTATTGGTGATATGCCTCCAAGTGATTTTCAATTTTCTCTTGTATTCCTCGTATTGTTCATTTTTCCTCTTTTTTTTACTGATTTATGATTGAAATGTAAGTTTAATTATACTATTTTGTTCTTTAATAATAATATTGTGATTCTAATTATCTTTATATTTTATTATAGTTATTACCATGTAAAATCTTACAAAATTTGAGTTCGTGGCACTTGATATCATGAGAAAGAATTATATCTCTTGAGTCATTGATATAGAAATACATTTTGAATCAATGGGTCTCACTGAGACAATTAAAGAGGGGAATACTACATCATTACAAGATAAAGTAAAACAATAATTTTTTTACGTAGACATCTTGATAAGTGCTTGAAATGTGAATACCTCATAGTAAAAATTCAAGTGTCTTATGAAAGAATCTCAAAGAAATATATGATCATCTAAAGGAAGTTATACTTCCTGCCACCCTAGTGAATAGATTTCGTTTTCAGGACTTTATGAAAATCAGTGATTACAACTCTGCAATGTTCAGAACTAAAATTTTGTGGGTGAATATCACAGATGATAAAATATTAGAGAAAACTTACTCCACATTTCGTACATCTCATATAACTCTGCAACAACAATATCGGTTGCGTAGTTTTAAGAAGTATTCTTAACTAATTTCATGTCTTCTTGTAGCTGAGAAAAATAATGAACTTTTGATAAAAAATCATCTGTCTCGTCCTACTGGTTCAGCGGCATTTTCAGAAGTAAATACCGCATTTTCTAAAAATTATAGATAAGAACATAATCATGCCCATGGTCGTAGACGTGGTCGAAGTGGTTGCTACAATCCTTCATATATACGCTGAAATCACACCTAGAGGGGGGGTGAATAGGTGTAATGCTAATCAATATACAACTAATGCACAAATTAAAAATGAGATGATGCAACGATCACTTAAAGTAAGATTAGAAGTCGTACACCCCGTGAAGGGCTCTGAACTTCTTCCTTGTGATTCCTTTAAATAAGAGTTTGAGGTGCACAATGCAATCTTATTATAAGAGTATAGATCGACAATATATGAATGAATGAATAAAAAGTAAAAGATACAAGTAAACCAATCGCAAACATAGAGATTTGTTTCGAGGTTCAAGCACCCAGCTCTATGTTCCCGCCTTCACCCAGAATGATTTTCGATCCACTAGAATTTTCACAAAGGATTACAATCACTAGGGAGTACCCAACTCCTCAATCACACACCTCTAGTCTAGAGGTAGTGTAGCCACAAGTACAATAATCACTTGGTAATCAAAAGACCACAAACTCTCTTTTGAAAAATTTTTCTTTACAAAACCCTAGAGAATAATATGTAGGATTGAAGCTCAAGGTTTGTAAGTGAAAATAAAATAAAGTAGAAGAGAGATTTGATTCAAAAACTTTAGAAATAAAACAGAGATTAGAGCACAAAAGACTGAGAGTAAAACACTTCTTTCAAGAATACTCAAACTTTGAAAACTTTTAATAGTTGTTATTTTTCACTTCAACCCCAACCACCCCTATATATAGGATTTAGGTAGAGATCAAAGGGTAAACATCTATCTGAACTAAGCAGGTATAATTTGACCAAAATCCAGCATAATCCACGTTTTAAAATAAAAACTATGTTTTAAAATAGGTTTAAAAATCTAGCCATTTGGCCAGAGATACAGAACATGGTCGACCGGCCGATCGACCGGTTTTCAAATAATATGACCGTTGGCTGACTCTGGTCGACCGGTCCAAACAGAGAGTTTGGGTCTGTCAGTCGGTCGACAGCTCGGTCGACCGTAATGGGGGTCCGGTCGACCGCTCGGTCGACCGGGGAACGTGCACACCTGCACACCCCATAGGTTAGACTGCGGTCGACCGCTCGGTCGACCGTTCTGACCTGTAACATAGCCGGTTGACCGCCCGGTCGACCGCAACAGGTCATAAGCAGAAAACAGGTTAGAAATTTGATTTGAAGATATGTTATTTTCAAAGGAATTTTTATAAAGGCTTTGTAAAATACAATAAGCTAAGTATGCATATACTGAAATAGGACTTAAAGTATTTTATCAAGAGTCAAAAATAATTTTTTGAAAACACGTGCAATTTTATGTGTGTAGGGTATTTGAGCTTCAATACTATATACTATTCTTTAACAAACTAATAACACAATGATCCACAGGTAGGCGTCTCTGAACCGCGTTGCTGAGCATAGAATGAGCTAGAGTCTCTTATCCTATGAGTGAGTCCTCTTGAGCCATCAACCTTATAACATGCTTGAGACTTCTTGAGCCATCAAGACTTGTACTAACCTGAAATTCATACTAGAACCTCTATTAGTACCGAATAACTTTTATATGTTTTGTTATCACCAAAACACATAAAGTGGAGAGTGTAACCTTTGGGCCAACAATCTCCCCCCTTTTTGATGATGATAAAATATATAAGCTATAACACAAGATATAGAAGGGAGGTAAAAACTCTCCCTCAAATAATGCTATACTAAACAAGTATACTATACTAAAACATGAAACCATAATAAAAAAATAAACATGAAAACATATTCTTTGATATAAAACAAGCTTATTATTTGAGAACAAAACACAAACACACATATAATGACAAACATATTTTTCCTCCTTTTTGTCATACATCAAAAAGGGATATATTAGTATGGAAACTCTTTAGTCAATAACACAAACATTGAGTTCACCACATATAAAGGAAAATCTATTAAAATCAAGTGGTTTAGTGAAAATATCGACAAGTTGAAAATCAGTAGAAACATAATCAATATCAATATCACCTTTCTCAAAATGATCTCTAAGAAAGTGATATCTAATCTCTATGTGTTTGGTCTTACTATGTTGATTTGCATTCTTAGTCATATGAATTGTACTAGTATTATCACAAAATATTTTAATATGGTCATAATGCAAATCATAATGAAGGAGAGTATGTTTCATCCAAAGGACTTGAGCACAACATGCCCCAGTCGCAACATACTCCGCCTCGACGGTTGAGAGGGCTACCGAATTTTGTTTCTTAGAAGACCATGAAACAAGACAATTACCGAGAAATTGACATGTTCCACTAGTACTCTTCCTATCCACTCTACAACCCGCATAGTCAGTATCCGAAAAACTCGTCATTGAGAATTATCCGGTCTCCGGATACCATAGACCCATTCCAATAGTGCCCTTAAGGTATCGAATAATGCGTTTTACCGCAATCAAGTGGGATTCTTTAGGACAAGATTGGAATCTAGCACAAAGACACACACACACTAAACATAATATCCGGCCTACTAGCCGTTAAATACAACAAACTACCAATCATATTTCTATATAATTTTATGTCTACACTCTTACCTTGGTTATCCTTGTCAAGCTTGGTAGTGGTAGCCATGGGAGTGTTGCAAGTTTTTGAGTCTTCAAGTCCAATCTTACCTTAGTGTACTTGACTTGACTTATGAAGATCCCATCACTCCTTTGCTTGATTTGGAGTCTAAGAAAATAGTTCAATTCACCCATCATAGACATCTCAAATTCATGCTGCATACATGATTCAAACTCCTTGCAAAGTAATTCATTAGTAGAACCAAAGATTATATCATTAACATAGATTTGTACAATAAGAATGCCACTACCAACATGTTTAGTAAATAATGTGGTGTCTACTTTGCGTTTAACAAAATCATTTGGTAGAAGAAAAGTAAAAAGTCTTTCATACTAAGCTCTTGGAGCTTGTTTTAAACCATACAATGCTTTATCTAGTTTGAAAACAAAATTTGGATGTATATATTCAACAAAACGGGGGGGTTGTTCAACATATACTTTCTCTTCAATAAAACCATTTAAAAATGCACTTGTTATATCCATTTGAAAAAGTTTAAAATTTTTATAGGATGCATAAGCTAGTGTGATCCGTATGGCTTCTAGTCGTGCAACGGGTGCAAAGGTCTCCTCAAAGTCGATTCTTTCAACTTGGGTGTAATCTTGTGCCACTAACCTAACTTTATGCCTAACAACATTTCCTGACTCATCCAACTTGTTCCTAAAAATCCACTTAGTATCAATAATTGGTCTATCATGGGGTCTAGGAACAAGATACCAAACTTGGTTGCGCTCAAATTGATTTAGCTCTTCTTGCATAGCAAGCAACCGATATGAGTCACCCTCGGCTTCGAGAATATTTTTGGGTTCAATATGAGATATGAATGCATAATGCCTACACAAATCATGGAGTTTGGAGCGAGTGGTTACCCCTTTAATACATCACCTATGATGAGATCTTTGGGATGATTTGTAGCATATCTCTAATCTTTAGGAAGTGGTTGTGATGGTTCCACTTCATCCTTTTGAACTTCACCATTTGGTTCTTACTTGTCTTCTTGGGTGGGTGAGTCCTTCAAGAATATTTTCTCCATGTCTTCACCTAAATAATCAATCTCTACAACATTCTTAACAAATGCATTATATTCCTCAAACTTAACATGCATAGATTCTTCAATTGTAAGAGATGATTTATTGAACACTCTATAAGCTTTGCTAGTACTAGAATAGCCAACAAAAATTGCTTCAGAAGCCATAGCATCATATTTGCCCAAATTATCTTTGGTGTTCAAAACAAAACATTTGCATCCAAAAGCTTTAAAATACGAAACATTTGGTTTTCTCAGATGATAGATTTCAAAGGAAGTTTTGAAAGTATTTTTTCAAAAATAATTCGGTTCGATATATAGCATGCGGTGTTTATGCCCTCGGCCCATAAGTATTGAGGGAGCCCGTATTCACTTATCATGGTCTTAGCATTTCTTGAAGAGTTCTATTCTTCCGTTCAATGACTCCATTTTGTTGTGGAGTTCTAGGACATGATATTTCATGCTTAATTCCATTATTATCGCAAAAAGTCATAAAGAATTGGTTGACAAACTCACCACCTCTATCTCTTCTTATGCGTAAAATCGAAAATCCTTTTTCTTTTTCAACCCTTTTTCAAAAAATCTTAAAATGCGAAAAAGTTTGATCTTTATGCTCCAAAAAGAAAATCCATGTGAAACGAGAGAAATAATCAACTAAAACTAAAACATATCTATTTTCATTTAAACTTTTAGTTTTAGTTGGTCCAAATAGATCCATGTGGATCAATTCTAATGGCCTAGATGTCATGATATCCTTGATTGGTTTGGAAGAGAACTTGGTTTGTTTCCCAATTGGCACGCACCATAAATGCGATCCTTTTCAAACTTTAAATAAGGAATACCCTTCACCGATTCCTTAAAATTAATTCTAGAAAGATGATCAAAAGAAGCATGGCCTAATCTTCTATGCCATAACCATGAATTCTCATCAAAATCATTTAAACATTTTGTAGTGCAATCCAAATTAAGCATATCAATAATGTAGACATCATTTTCACGAAATCATGTGAGAATACATTCATTGGTTTTACAATCATAAATATTGCAAGAAGATTCATCAAAAACAACTTTGAAACCACGATCACATAGTTGACTAATACTAAATAAATTATGTTTAAGCCCATCAATAAGAATTACATTTTCAATTAAGAAGATGTACCAATCTTGATGTTACCTATACTGATGATGGTGCCCTTGGAGTCATCTCCGAAGGTGACGGTGCCACCTTCAACATACCTCGATTGGATTGCAAAATTATTGATGTCCCATGTCATATGCCTTGAGCAACTACTATCAAGGTACCACCGCTCTCTACTTCTTGGAGTCTTGATGTGTACCTATATCAAATAATTGAGTGGTTAATTTTGGTACCCATATTTTCTTGGGTCCTAATACGTTAGTGTTTCAAACCAAACATGATTATTCATACTATTTATATGATCATAACAAAATTTGGCTAAATGACCATTTCGGCCACAATAAGTACATTTATAGATTCTTCCATATTTAAAAGCATAATGAGCATGTGGTTTATGGGCATGTGATTTGTGAACATGTGGTGTTTTAGCTTGATTGACATGTGATGTGTTGGCATGATGAACATGTGGAGTTTTAACATGTGATGGTTTATCATGTTGTACATGTGAAGTGTGCATGTGTTTCTTTGACAATATTTCTTCTAGTTTAGTATTGTTAAATGCACATTCTTTTAAATATTTCTCAAATCATTTATTTTAGTTTTTAACATAGAAATCTCATTTTCATCAATTTTAGGATATTTAGCTTTGCATGCAACTCTATATGCATCAAAATCTTTTGTGTTGAAATAATAGTGGAAGATAATTCATCTTTTTCTTTTGTAAGAATAGCAATTTGGTTGTTAAGCATTTCATTTTCCTTTTTCAATTTTAAACAATCTTTCTTCTTAGAATCATAATTTTCTGAAAGTTCAATGAAAGCTTGTAATAACTCTTCTTTGCTTATTTCAATATCATCATAAGATGGTTCAGAAGTTACCTTAGGTGTGTTTATCATGAAACACATGTTAGCCGTGTCAACTTCATCTTCGGATTCACTTTCCGAATCCCAAGTGGCTTTGAACGCCTTCTTTACAAACGGCTTCATTTGCTTCATAGAGGAAGATATCTTGTTCTTGAAATCTGGACATTCGGCCATGCGACAGTTATAGCATGTGATCTTCTTCTCCTCCTTCCCTTCCCATCGCCTTTTATGATTGAGTTTTTTCTTGTGGTATATTCTTTTTACATTTCTCACAAGAAGAGATAGCTCTTCATCTTCTTCATCATCGGAGATGGTGGAGGTAGACTTGAAAGCAATAGGCTTTTTCTTTTGAGGCGTCGTTTCTTCTCTAGCCTTTTTCTCTATCTCATGAGTCTTAAGGTTACCAATAAGACTGATGAGCTCCATCTCGTCTTTGTTGTTCAATTCCTTCAAGGTGGTAGCTGTGATTTCCCATGATGAAGGAGTGCATGAATCCCCTTACACACCTTTTGGTCGTTGTTGATTTCATCACCTAGAGAAGTAAGAACATTTGTGATTTTAGTAAACTTAGTAATCATATCATCAATAGATTCATTTTTTTGCATTCCAAAACTTTCATATTGGGAACGCAAGAGATCAATTTTAGCTCTCTTAACTTATGATGTTCCCTCATGAGTGACCAATAAATGTTGCCAAATCTCATAGGCGGATTTGCAATGGATAACCCGTGTTAAGTCATCCTCATTTAATGCTAAAAGCAAAGCATTTTGAGCCTTCGAATTTGCATCAACTTCCTTGAAGGTAAGATCGGATCAAGTGTCCTCCTCACCTATGGGTGCACTATAGGGCTTGGTCAAAGACTTAGCAACTCGGCTACCTAGAGATTGCAAAAATATGTTCAACCTAACTTTCCATATGAGAAAGTTGAGTCCATCAAATTTGGGTGGGGTCTTAATGTTATCGACCATCTTTACTACTGGATAAATGAAGATATGAAAATAGTGATTAGCAACTTATAGGATCTCTCTAAGGTTGTAAAGCCAAAAACTAGAGTCCTACCTCTGATACCAATTGAAATCACACCTAGAGGGGGTGAATAGGTGTAATGCTAATCAATATACAAATAATATACAAATTAAAAATGAGATGATGCAACGATCACTCAAAGTAAGATTAGAATCCATATACCCGTGAAGGGCTCTGAACTTCTTCCTCGTGATTCCTCTAAATAAGAGTTTGAGGTGCGCAATGCAATCTTGTTGTAAGAGTATAAATCGACAATATAAGAATGAATGAATAGAAAGTAAAAGATACAAGTAAACTAATCGCAAACACAAAGATTTGTTTCGAGCTTCGAGCACCCAACTCTACGTCCCCGCCTTCAACTAGAAGGATTTCCGATCCACTAGAATTTTCACAAAAGATTACAATCACTAGGGAGTACCCAACTCCTCAATCACACTCCTCTAGTCCAGAGGTAGTGTAGCCACAAGTACAATAATCACTTGGTGATTAAAAGACCACAAACTATCTTTTGAAAAACTTTTCTTTACAAAACCCTAGAGAATAATATGTAGGATTGAAGCTCAAGGTTTGTAGGTAAAAATAAAACAAAGTAGAAGAGAGTTTTGATTCAAAAACTTTAGAAATAAAATAGAGATTAGAGCATAAAAGACTGAGAGTAAAACACTTCTTTCAAGAATACTCAAACTTTGAAAACTTTTTAATAGTTGTTATTTTTCACTTCAACCCCAACCACCCCTATATATAGGATTCAGGTAGGGATCAAAGGGTAAACATCTATCTGGACTAAGCAGGTATAATTTGACCAAAATCCAGCATAATCCACATTTTAAAATAAAAACTATGTTTTAAAACAGGTTTAAAAATCTAGCTGTATGGCCAGAGATACAGAGCACGGTCGACCGGCTGGTCGACTAGTTTTCAAATAATATGACCGTTGGCTGACTCCGGTCGATCGCCCGGTCGACTGGCCCAAACAAAGAGTTTGGGTCTGTCAGTGAATCGACCGCTCGGTCGACCGTAATGGGGGTCCGGTCGACCGCTCGGTCGACCGGGAACGTGCACACCTGCACACCCCATAGGTCAGGACTGTGGTCGACCGCTCGGTCGATCGTTCTGACCTGTAACAGAGCCGGTCGACCGCCCGGTCGACCGCAACAGGTCATAAGCAGAAACATGTTAGAAATCTGATTTGAAGATATGTTATTTCAAAGGGATTTTTGTAAGGCTTTGTAAAATACAATAAGTTAAGTATGCATATACTGAAATAGGACTTAAAGTATTTTATCAAGAGTCAAAAATAATCTTTTGAAAACACGTGCAATTTTGTGTGTGTAGGGTATTTAAGCTTCAATGCTATATACTATTCTTTAACAAACTAATAACACAATGATCTACAGGTAGGCGTCTCTGAACCGCGTTGCTGAGCATAGAATGAGCTAGAGTCTCTGATCCTATGAGTGAATTCTCTTGAGCCATCAACCTTGTAACATGCTTGAGACTTTTTGAGCCATCAAGACTTTTACTAACCTGAAATTCATACTAGAACCTCTATTAGTACCAAATAGCTTTTATTGTAGGATCTATAATCAAAGCAACACAACACTAAGGGGGGGGGTGAATAGTGTTTATAAAAATTTAAATCAAACTACTTGCAGGAAATAAACATTGCACAAGATAAACTCAGAAAATTCAAACGCAAAGACAAGAGAGTTATCCTGGTTCGGTCCTTGTGACCTACATCCAGTCCCCAAGCCAACCGCTTGAGATTTTCCTTTCCTGATTTGTGTACACCCACAACCAATACCTTGTACACCACTTGACAAACGCCCTTTGCCAAATGTGCACAACTCCTCTTTACACCAAGAGAACAAACGCCTTGTACAACTTTCTTCTACTTCCAAGAAGACGCCCTTGTACAATGATCTTCTTTGAATGATTACAATGATCCTATAAGCCTTGAAATTGAATGTGCTTGTGGACAAGGTTTCTTATAGGAGGGATTTCAGAAATCTTCACAATGGACTTTGGAATTTGGTGAAGAAAACTGAAAGAGAACAAGTTTTCAGAAAACAGAATTTTTGGACAGAGTTTAAGGCTGAAAACTTTGGATTTGAATTGGTGCCTTGGCCTTAGGACAATACCCCTATTTATAGGTGAAATCCATAGTAAGTTAGGGTAGTTATCAGGCCTAATTCAAATTTTGAAAAGTTGAAAAACGCACCAGAATTCACCAACTGCACAGCAGTTAACAACTGTTATTAGTCAACTTGAACAAGAGACTAGTCGACTAGCAGAACAAAATTTTCACTGATTAGTCGACTACAACAAGGGGTTAGTCGACTATGTTTTGACTGATACAGATATTTGGTTTCTGGAAAACTGAATGTAGTCGACTATATTGACACTGTTAGTCGACTAGGTAATGTGTTAGTCGACTATAGATATAGGGTAAGTCGACTAACTTTCATGTCAGACAGAAACAGAGAGTTAGGAAATTTTTGTATAGGTTATTAGTCGACTTGGGAAATTGTATAGTCGACTAGGTATCTGTTAGTCGACTATATATGGAAGTCAAGTCGACTAACTTTGATGTCAGAGAACAAACAGAAACTTGGATCATTTGTTTTGGAAGTATCTAGTCGACTAGGATTTTTGGCAAGTCGACTATATATGGGGTAGTCGATTATATTAGAAGGTCAAGTCGACTTGAAAGGGTATTTTGTGTAAGTTTTCAAGGCTTTTCACAATATTCTAAAATTACACAAAATATCCAATAATTCCCATAAGCTTCAACTGGCTTCAAGTGAGGTTGAGTAATCATAAATGCTTGTCCATCATCACTTGTCCATCATCAAAATTGTTCAACTTTGTAGGCTTCAACATTCTCCCCCTTTTTGATGATGACAACCTTGTGATATGAAATGATAAACTCCCCCTGCAGATAAACTCCCCCTGCAGTAAATAGGTTATAAATGATATGTAGCCCCTGCAGAAAGTGTTAGTTTCCCCTGCATTGCCATATGTCAATATCCATCACATATATATATGCCATAACACAAACATAAAGATGTTCTCCCCCTTTGTCATTAACAAAAAGCAGAAAAACAAACATGAACATATACCTTTGAAAAATGCTAAAAAAATATTTAAAATTCAGAAAAATTGCAAATACCCAATTCTCTTCGAAATTTCATAAAAATATCTTCTTTAAGAGGCTTTGTGAAAATATCTGCAATTTGATTATCAGTGGATATAAAATTTAAAGAAATGTCACCTTTTAAAGCATGATCACGTAGAAAATGATGTCTAATATCAATATGTTTGGTACGTGAATGATGAACTGGATTTTTAGATAAATTAATAGCACTGGTATTATCACACATAATAGGTGAGTTTGTGATAGTCATGCCATAATCAAGTAGGGTTTGTTTCATCCATATAATTTGAGCACATGCAACACTAGCAGCAATGTATTCTGCCTCGGTTGTTGATAATGATACAGAATTTTGCTTTTTACTGAACCATGATACTAGTGAATGTCCCAAAAAGTGACAAGTACCACTAGTACTCTTCCGATCAGATTTACATCCAGCAAAATCAGCATCACTATATGATAGTAAATCAAATGTGCTTGATTTGGGATAAAATAAACCATAATTGAGTGTGTTATTTAAATATCTAAAAATCCTTTTCACTGCTTTAAGATGTGATTCCTTAGGATTTGACTGATATCTAGCACATAAGCATACACTGAACATTATATCAGGTCTACTTGAAGTAATGTATAGTAAAGAACCAATCATACCTCTATAGAGTTTCTGATCAACATTCTTACCATTTTCATCTTTGTCTAAAAATATCGTCGTACTCATGGGAGTATTCTTATGACCAGAATTTTCCATGCCAAATCTTTTTAGCAGTTCCTTTGCATACTTGCAATGGGAAATGAAGATTCCATCCTTCATTTGCTTTATTTGCAGACCGAGAAAGTAAGTAAGTTCGCTCATGTGGCTCATCTCAAATTCACTCTGCATGGTCTTAGAAAATTCTTGACAAAGATTATCGTTAGTAGATCCAAATAAAATGTTATCAACATAAATCTGAATGATTAAGATATCTTTATCAACATGTTTAATAAAGAGAGTTGTATCTGCTCTTCCCATCTTAAAATCAGAATTTAAAAGAAAACTTTTTAATCTATCATACCAAGCACGGGGTGCTTGTTTTAAACCATATAAAGCTTTCTTAAGTTTAAAAAACATAGTTTGAAAATTTTTCATGTTCAAAACCTGGAGGTTGTTCAACATAAACAGTTTCTTTAATAAATCCGTTTAAAAAGGCACTTTTAACATCCATTTGATATAGTTTGAAATTCATAAAACAAGAAAAAGCAAGTAAAATACGAATAGATTCAAGCCTAGCTACTGGTGCATAAGTTTCATCAAAATCAATACCTTCTTCTTGATTGTATCCTTGTGCTACTAACCTTGCTTTGTTCTTAATGACTTCACCTGATTCATCAAGTTTGTTCTTAAAGACCCATCTGGTTCCGATGACTGGATGATCAGTAGGACGTGGTACAAGATCCCAACACATTTCTGACAAATTGGTTCAACTCTTCTTGCATGGCAATGGTCCAAAAATCATCCGCACATGCTTCTTTGATATTCTTCGGTTCAATGAGTGATATGAAGGCAATTTGTGTCATGTAGTTCAACTTGGATCTCGTCTGAACGCCTTGATTTATATCTCCAATAACCAAATCATGTGGATGATTCCTTACTTCAACATATGCTTTAGGTAACTCGGTAGGAGTCTCATCATCCTTAGACATGTTAGTATCAACAGAAGATATAACAATATTATCAATAGGAGAATCTATGATATGATCATCATCATGTGGAGAAGTATTAGAAATAGGCTTAGTCAAGTATTCATCAAATTTAACATGTAATGATTCTTCAATAGTAAATGTTTTCTTATTAAATATTCTATATGCTTTACTATGAGTAGAGTATCCAACAAAAATACCTTCATTGGATCTAGCATCAAATTTATCTAAAGCATCTTTTGTATTTAAGATAAAAACATTTACATCCAAAAATCTTAAAGTAAGAAACTTTTGGAATCCTGTTATAAAACAATTCATAAGATGTTTTATTTAAAAAATGTCGAATAAGCACACGATTTAAAACATAACATGCAGTAGCAATAGCTTCAGCCCAAAAATATTTTGGTAAATTACTGTCCATAAGCATAGTTCTAGCACATTCTTGCAAAGTCCTATTCTTTCTCTCTACAACACCATTTTGAGGAGATGCTCTAGGAAATGCAAAATTATGTGTAATACCATACTTATCACAGAAATTTGAAAAAGATTCATTCTCAAATTCTCCTCCATGATCACTTCGAATAGTGACTATATTTAGAGACTTTTGATTTTGAATTCTTTTACAAAAACTTGCAAATTCATTAAAAGTATCATTTTTATTTTTTAGAAAAATTACCCATGAAAAACGTGAATAATCATCAACAATAATAAAAACATATCTACTCTTGTTTAATGAAGAAACACGAGTAGGACCAAATAAATCCAAATGCAACAATTCTAAAGGTCTCTTAGTAGAAACTAAATCTTTAGATTTAAAAGATGATTTAACTTGTTTTCCTAATTGACAAGAATCACAAAAATAATCCTTTTTAAAAGCAATTTTTGGAAGACCTTTAACTAAATCAAATTTAGAAATCTTAGAAATAGTTTTCATATTCAAATGACCAAATCTTTTATGCCATAAAAAATAATCATTATTAGAAGCAAGTAACATAAGTCATCATTAGATGATATGCAAGATATAGATAATTCATAAATGTTATTATTACGAAACCTTTGAATAAAATATCTTTCATGTTAGTATCATAAATAAGACATGCATCTTTTTCAAAAACAATTTTATAACCCTTATCACATAATTGACTAATACTTAATAGATTGTGTTTTAAACCTCTTACCAAAAGAACATTTTCAATAAGGGGTTTTGAGATATTACCAACTATGCCGGTACTAATAACCTTTCCTTTGTTATTGTCTCCAAATATCACTGTACCTCCTTTTTGATTTGAACGGAAGACAGTAGTTGAATGTGTCCGGTCATGTGTTTGGAACACCCACTATCAAGTATCCATGTTTCTTTAAAAGGTACCTATAAGATAAAACAATTTGTATGGTACCCATCATGATAGGGTCCGAAAAAGATTAGTCTTTAGGAACCCAAATCCAATTGGAATTTGATTTCCACTTGTTAGTATAAACATAATTCTTAGAATTACACACATCATGTATATAAGATGCAATATAAACATTTTTATCAACATTATTTAGATTCTTAGGAACCCATATATATTTG
This sequence comes from Agave tequilana, assembly GCA_038442645.1. NCBI lineage: Eukaryota > Viridiplantae > Streptophyta > Magnoliopsida > Asparagales > Asparagaceae > Agave > Agave tequilana. The sequence continues at coordinate 26,316 of JAVJIF010004831.1, read as the reverse complement.
CATCTAATTCTTTTTGAAATAGTATTTCTTTTCACAAAAGAATTATATGGATTATTATTATGAAGATGTGTAGATTTTACAAAATTGGTTTTTGAAAATCCAATACCAACATGAGTAGGTTTATAAATCTTATCTTTTGAAAAATCAAGACCAAAATGATTGTTAGACATCTTTTAAGAAGATAATAAAACATTTAAATTCTCTTTTCCTTATTAAATTTAGTTACATTTTTCAAAAGATCTTCATACTTAATTTTGAAACTAGTCATGTCTTTATCTAAAATAGTAATTCTAGAATTTAAAGCAATAGTTTCCTTTTTAAGTAAGAATTCTCTTTTAAGAAAATTTCATTATCCTTTTTTAAAGATGCAATAACTTTTTCAAAATCTTCTTTTTGAGAACTTAAAGAGGATGTTTGAGAAACAAAACTTGCATTTTCATTAATGAGTCTTTCATTTTCCTTTATTAAAACTTTATTTTTAATCTTCTCATTTTTGAAATTATTAAACATTCATTAAAGGCTTCTAATAAATCATCATAATCTTGTACCTCATCTTCTTGGGCCATGAAGCAGATATTGGCGGTTTCCGTTGCTTCTTCTTCGTCAGAGGAAGATGAGTCGCTATCATCCCATGTTGCTTGGAAGGCTTTCTTCTTCTTATTGAACTTGTTGAAGTTCTTGAAGTGTCCTTTTGATTTCATCAATGGGCAATCCTTCTTTATGTGGCCTGGTTTGTTACACTTAAAACAAGTAGGATTATCGTTAGTATCTTTATTCTTTTTAAACTTACCTGTTTTAAGAACCTTTTGAACTTTCTTGAAAGCATCGCCATTTCTTCTTCATCGTCATCCGAATTGTCCGTGTCGGAGGATGCGTGGAAGGCAAGTACTTTCTTCTTGGAATGTTGTTGTTCGTCCTTCTTTCTTTCTTCTAACTGCACTTCATATGCCATTAGATTACCGATTAGGTTTTCTAATGTCATAGTTGAGAGATCATTCGCCTCTTCAATTGCGGTTGTCTTCTTCTCCCATTCTGGTGTGAGTGCACGAAGGATCTTACGAACTCTTTCAACTTGGGTGTAGTCCTTTCCAAGAGATGCTAATGAATTGGTAATGTCGGTGAATCTTGTAACCATTTCGGATATGGTTTCATTCTCCTTCATTTTGAATAACTCAAATCTGTGGACAAGAACAGATATTTTAGATTCCTTAACTTTATTTGTGCCTTCGTGAGTTACCTGAAGAGTATGCCATATTTGATGTGCAGAAGTGGATGTAGACACACGGTTGAACTCTTCTTTGGTTAAGGCACAAAATAGAGTGTTCATCGCCTTGGCATCAAGATTTGCATTCTTCTTTTGATCTTCACTCCAAGCGTTGTAGTTGGTTGTTGGCTTGGTGTATAATGCTTCTACGATGTTCCAAAGGTCGTAGTTGAGCGATTGCAAGTAGATCTTCATTCTACACTTCCAATAGTTGTAGTTGGTTCCGTCAAATAGCGGTGGACGTTGTGTAGAATGTCCTTCTTTGAATTGGGACGAAGGGAACTCCGTTGCCATCCTCGTATGGTTGTTGCCTTGAACCCGCTCTGATACCAAATGTAGGATCTATAATCAAAGCAACACACACTAGAGGGGGGTGAATAGTGTTTATAAAAATTTAAATCAAACTACTTGCAGGAAATAAACAATGCACAAGATAAACTCAGAAAATTCAAACGCAAAGACAAGAGAGTTATCCTGGTTCGGTCCTTGTGACCTACATCCAGTCCCCAAGCCAACCGCTTGAGATTTTTCTTTCCTGATTTGTGTACACCCACAACCAATACCTTGTACACCACTTGACAAACGCCCTTTACCAAATGTGCACAACTCCTCTTTACACCAAGAGAACAAACGCCTTGTACAACTTTCTTCTACTTCCAAGAAGACGCCCTTGTACAATGATCTTCTTTGAATGATTACAATGATCCTATAAGCCTTGAAATTGAATGTGCTTGTGGACAAGGTTTCTTATAGGAGGGATTTCAGAAATCTTCACAATGGACTTTGGAATTTGGTGAAGAAAACTGAAAGAGAACAAGTTTTCAGAAAATAGAATTTTTGGACAGAGTTTAAGGCTGAAAACTTTGGATTTGAATTGGTGCCTTGGCCTTAGGACAATACCCCTATTTATAGGTGAAATCCATAGTAAGTTAGGGTAGTTATCAGGCCTAATTCAAATTTGAAACGTTGAAAAACGCACCAGAATTCACCAACTGCACAGCAGTTAACAACTGTTATTAGTCGACTTGAACAAGAGACTAGTCGACTAGCAGAACAAAATTTCCACTGATTAGTCGACTACAACAAGGGGTTAGTCGACTATGTTTTGACTGATACAGATATTTGGTTTCTGGAAAACTGAATGTAGTCGACTATATTGACACTATTAGTCGACTAGGTAATGTGTTAGTCGACTATAGATATAGGGTAAGTCGACTAACTTTCATGTCAGACAGAAACAGAGAGTTAGGAAATTTTGTATAGGTTATTAGTCGACTTGGGAAATTGTATAGTCGACTAGGTATCTGTTAGTCGACTATATATGGAAGTCAAGTTGACTAACTTTGATGTCAGAGAACAAACAGAAACTTGGGTCATTTGTTTTGGAAGTATCTAGTCGACTAGGATTTTTGGCAAGTCGACTATATATGGGATAGTCGACTATATTAGAAGGTCAAGTCGACTTGAAAGGGTATTTTGTGTAAGTTTTCAAGGCTTTTCACAATATTCTAAAATTACACAAAATATCCAATAATCCCATAAGCTTCAACTGGCTTCAAGTGAGGTTGAGTAATCATAAATGCTTGTCCATCATCACTTGTCCATCATCAAAATTGTTCAACTTTGTAGGCTTCAACATTTATATGTTTTGTTATCATCAAAACGCATAAATCGGAGAGTGTAACCTTTGGGCCAACATACGCGATCCAAAAGAAGTATCATGTGGAAAGACATGATAAAAAAAAATTGTTCGTGAAAATTCTCTTTGAAAATTTGAAGATTCTTTTATAAATGTGGTTTCAAAGGGCACTGGTCACGAGCTTTGTCGAACACCGAGTACCTTTGTAAGCTTTATAAGGCATCTTTGAAATGAAGATAAAAAGAAGTGAATTTTATTGAACATCATGATCCTATGGATGATTCAACTCATCTTGATGCTTCATATTTTACTGATTATTTTGTTGACTCTTCAACTCATCGTGATCCTATGAATATTGGTGACAACTAAATAGATAAATGTATTACTATGCTTTATTATTTATATTTCTAGTATTATGAATATCTATGAATAATATGTTTGAAATTTTATTCTCATCAAATTATTTATCTTTGCATTAAGCTTGATATAGATTATACTAATGATGGAGTCAAAATTAAAACCAGGAATATTTGCATACCGGACAGTGGTACAACACACACTATTTTTAAAAATAAAAGGTACTTCTCCAATTTACAACCAACAAAGGCAATTATCAATATCATATCAGGTCATGTAGACTTGATTAAAGGAACTACTAAATCTAGCTTCATATTGCCAAATAGAACAAAGTTTTCATAAATGATGCTTTGTTTTCACCAAATTTCAAAAGAAATTTATTGAGTTTTAATGACATATATCTTCATAGATATGATGCTTTGTCTGTAATTAAAGAAAATATAAAAGATATATATCTTACTACCTATACATCATGAAAGAAGTGCATACTATAAAAACTGCCAAAGCTTTCTTCTAGATTACATTACACATGTATAAATGTGATTGAGTCATATATGGTAGTTAAAAAAGATCCTCAGACGTTTACTCTATAGTATGACTGTTTAGGTCATTCTGACTCGATAATGATGTGAAAATTATTAAAAACTCACATGGACATTCATTAAAGGCTACAAGATCCTTCAAATCAGTAAAATTTTATGTGAGGCTTGTTCTCTTAGGAATTGATCACGAGACCATCACTAGCTAACATTAAAACTAAATCACTTACATTTCTTGAACATATTCAAGGTGAAATATGTAGGCCTATTCATTCACCGTGTGGACCATTTCAATAATTTTTGGTATTGATAGATGTCTCTAGCATATGACATATGTTTGTCTATTATCTACTTACAATGTGATATTTACGAGATTTCTTACTCAAATAATAAGATTACGAGCACAATTTTCTGATTGTACAATTAAGAAAGTTAGACTTGATAATGCTGGTAAGTTTACGCCTTTAGCTTTCAATGATTATTGTATGTCAATTGGGATTATTGTTGTGCATCATGTTACCCATATACACATACAAAATGATGTGGCTGAATCACTGATTAAGCGTCTCCAGCTTATTGCTAGACCATTAATAATGTGAATAAACTTTCTATTTCTGTGTAGGGTCATGCAATTTTACATGTTGCGGCATTAATTCGCATCAGACCAAGTGTTTATCATGAGTACTTTCCATTATAATTGTCATTTGGTCAAGAACAAAATATTTTTCTGTTGGCCCAAGGTTACAATCACCCGTGTTTAGTGTGTTTTGATGATTACAAAACATATTAGTTATTTGTACTAATAATGTTTGTTGTTTAAGTGTGTTTCAGGGTTCTAACTCAACTAGAAGGGTTCTTCCCTAAAGGAGAGTATTTTGGACTCAAGTCAACTCAAATTGGGCTCAAGAATCAAGTTTTGAATATCATATGGTGAAAAGCCCTCTTGAAGCACTTGTAGTACTTAGAACCAATGTAAGAAATAGAGTGTTAAAGTTTGAGTTTTAGAAATTGGCTCTAGGATACACACACACGTTTTTGTATTCAAGTTTTCATGCCTTAGTATATATATACATGACCCTAAGTTTTTACAAATATAAATATCATGTTTAGATCATGTATGTATACTCTTTCCGGCATATTACTTAGCTTTCTTTACTTCAAAACATTTTTTACAAAATTTCCCAAGTTCAAAAATCCTGCTGTTTTTCTGTTTCAGGCTTGACCGGCCGACCGGCACGGTCGACCGGCGCCTGTATCAGGACGTGCACGTTTGTGCACGTCTGTCGGCCGACCGCTTGGGTCGACCGACTGTCTACAGTTGCTCTCGGGTTTTCTGGGTCGACCGCCCGGGTCGACCGCCCGCAGAACACTATGTTTTGTCTTAGAGGACGGTCAACCCGAGCCCAACGGCTCTTTGCCAGCAGAGCTGGCGGCCGACCGGCCCGGTCGACCGCCAAGCCTGCAAAAGCCCAACGGCTCTTTCCTCTTTTGTGCAATTATGAAATCTGTCTTTTTAATCTGTTTTGGCAGACTTTTTCTGAGGTTTTGGAGATCTTTTTCAGAGCAAATAAGCTTAAAATAAATTGTTTTAAACCTATTTCTCTCCCTATAAATAGAGGAGAAGAGTCTATTGCAAAATACCAAGAAAAATCCTCAAGTTTTCATAGTTTTCAAAAAGAAAAGAAAGTGTTTAAGCTCTTCATCTCCAACTCTTTCTTGAGCTAGTTTTCAGTTGTGTTCCCTAGCAAAAATCATCTCCACAACTGAGTTTTTCTCACTACACTTCATAGAGCCAAAAATCCCTTACTCATTCTATAAGGAAGTTGTAAAAGAGTGAGACATTGTAAAGAGTTTAGTGATCTTGTTGTGATCACTTTGGTTACTTGTTCTTCTTCTTGTTCTTGTGGAGACACCTCTTCGGTAGAGGTTATTGTACTTGGTGGAGCTCGGTGCTCGGGTCTTCGGTAGACCGTTGTAATCGTCCTCGGTGGATAGTGGAAACCCTTCACGGAGGTGAAGGCGGGGAGTAGAGCGGTGGCTCGAACCTCGAAACAAACATCTTGTGTTTGCGATTGCTTTGTGTCCATTTTGCTCTAAATTTCTCTTGCACTCTATTGCTTTCAATTACTTGCTTGAGATCTAGTTTTCTTTCCTTGTGTTATTGCTTGTGATACTTGTGATATATCTTGTGTGCATTTCATCATTGCATATTCATTCTTTGTTCGATCAATTCTCATACAACAAGGTTGCATTGCGCACCTCTAACCCATTTAAGGGGATTGGGAGGAAGGAGTTCAGAACCTCTCACGGGGTATTCGGCTCTTAGTCTTGTTTTGAGAGATCGTTGCATCATTCATCCATCTTAATTTTAAAAAGATTGTTAGATTAGCAATTACACCTATTCACCCCCCTCTAGGTGTTTTTCAATTGGTATCAGAGCTTGGACTCTAGGCTTTTGGCTTAACAACCTTAGAGAGATCCTAATATTGCTAATCATCTCATTCATTCTCACTTAGTAAAAATGGCCGATGGAATTAAAACCCCTCCTAAGTTTGATGGACTTAACTTTCCCATATGGAAGGTTAAGATGACCGTTTTTCTTGCAATCTCTAGGTAGTCGAGTTGCAAAGGCCGTGACCAAACCCTTTAGTACACCCCCCGGTGATGAATCTACTTGGTCCGAAATTGAGACTAAGGAATTTGATGCCAATGCTAGGGCTCATTATGCACTCCTTCAAGCCCTTAATGATGATGATATAGCTAGAGTTATTCATTGCAAGTCCGCATATGAAATTTGGACACATTTGCTAGTTACTCATGAAGGGACTTCACAAGTAAAGAGGGCTAAGATAGACCTTCTTCGGTCCCAATATGAAAACTTTTGCATGCAAGAAAATGAACCATAGATGATATGGTTACAAAATTTACTAAGATTACTAATGGACTTTCTTCTCTAGGTGATGCTATCGACAATGATCAAAAAGTTAGAAAGATCATCCGGGCTCTTCCTCCTTCATGGGAAGTAAAAGCAACAACCTTGAAGGAACTCAATGACAAGGAGGAGATGGAGCTAATGGTCTCATTGGGAACCTCAAAACCCATGAGATGGAAAGAAAGGTAAGGGAAGATATGGCTCCTTCCAAGAAAAAGACTATAGCCTTCAAAAGTCAATCCACACACTCCGACGAAGACGATGAAGAAGAAGATGACGAAGAGCTCTCACTTCTTGTAAAGAACGTCCGGAGAATGTATAACAAGGCTAAATTTCTAGGAAGAAGGAGATGGCAAGGAGGCAAAGAAGAAAGAAAGATAATTTGCTTCAATTGCCAAAGACCGGGACACATTATTGCGGAGTGCCCGGATAAAGTGAAGCCCTCCACCTCAAAGAAGCCTTACAAGAAGAAGGCAATGAAAGCTACATGGGATTCCGAGAGCGAATCCGAGGAGGAAATCGACACCGCCAACATGTGCTTCATGGCCAATGAAAGCACAAGCAAGGTAACCCCTTCCACTTCTCTTAATGATGAACTTTTCATGGATGAATTAGGAGAAGCATTTGTAGAACTATCACATAACTATGATTTTCTTAAGAAAAAGTATTTAAAAATGAAAAAGGAAGATGAATCTCTTAATCATCAAGTTTTTACTCTTTCTAAAGAAAAAGATGAATTACTATCCACTCTTGTTTCCACCCAAAAGGATTTTGACAAATATAAGATTTCTTGTAAAGGCAAGTCCCCACTAATTGATTCTAATGAGATTACCATGCTTAAAGAAAGAATAGACTCATTAGGAATTATTTTGAAAAATTGTGAATTTGATAAGAAGAAGATAGAGGCCATGTTTCCTAAGAAACAAGCCCCTAAGAAAAATGTTTACCATGCTCATGCTCATGTTCATACCACATAACCTTTACATCGTGGCAAACCCCTAAAACATGCTCACACTTCACACACACATCATGCATTCATGTATGGTAGAGTGTACTCATGTTCACATTGTGGGCAGAAAGGGCACTTAGCTAATTTTTGCTATGATAGACTAAGTGCATCATGTCATAATGTTTGGGTTCGAAGCACTAACTTTCAAGGACCCAAGAAAATTTGGGTACCAAAGTTAACAATTTTGTTAAATGATGTAGGTACCTTCCAAGGCCCAACGACGTAGAGGATTGTGGTATCTTGATAGTGGTTGCTCAAGGCACATGACTTGGGACATCAACAACTTTGTAACCCTATCAAGATACCATGAAGGTGGCACCGTCACCTTCGGAGATGATGCCAAGGGTAAAATCATCGGTATTGGTAATGTAAAACTCGGCACATCCCCTTTAATTGAGAATGTAGTTTTAGTTGATGGCCTCAAGCATAACCTCTTGAGTGTTAGTCAACTTTGTGATAAAGGTTTTGATGTTGTTTTTGATAATGTAGTTTGTAAAGTAATTGATAGAATTTCTAATACTTGTGTGTTTTTCGGTTTTCGTGAAAGTAATGTTTATATGATAGATATGTCTAATATGTCTTGTAATATTACTTGTTTAAAAGCCCTCGATGACGACTCTTGGTTGTGGCATAGAAGATTAGGCCATATTTCATTTGACCATATATCTAGATTGAACACAAAGGAAATGGTGAAAGGTATTCCTTATTTGAATTTTGAAAAGGATCGAGTTTGACGCATGTCAATTTGGGAAACAAACTAAGTCTTCTTTCAAGTCAATTAAGGATATCATGACATCACGTCCTTTGGAGTTAATCCATATGGATTTATTTGGCCCTACTCAAACCAAAAGTCTAAGTGTGAATAGATTTGCATTGTTTTGGTTGATGACTTTTCACGGTTTACTTGGGTTTTCTTTCTTGAACACAAAAATCAAGCATTTTCATATTTTCAATCTTTTAAGAAAAGAGTTGAAAAGAAAAAGATGTTTCAATTTTAAGGATAAGAAGTGATAGAGGAGGTGAGTTCATTAACCTACCCTTTACCACTTTTTGTGAAGAACATGGAATAAAGCATGAACTTTCTTGTCCTAGAACTCCACAACAAAATGGAGTAGTTGAACGGAAAAATCGAACTTTACAAGAGATGGCTAGGACAATGCTAAGTGAATATGGTCTACCACATTATTTGTGGGCCGAGGCCGTTAATACATCATGCTATATATCAAATCGTGTTTTCTTGTGTAAAAATACTTCAAAACTTCTTTTGAAATGTACTTTTCTAGAAAACTAAATGTTTCATATTTCAAGGTTTTTGGATGCAAATGTTTTGTTTTAAATACAAAAGATAATTTAGGAAAATTTGATGCTAGATCTTATGAGGCTATTTTTTTTGGTTATTCTAACACTAGCAAGGCTTATAGAATCTTCAATAGATCATCTTTGACTATTGAGGAATCTATACATGTTAAGTTTGAAGAATCTAACTTGTTTGTTAAGAATGTTGTAGAAATAGATGCATTGGATGAAGGCTTGGAGAAAGTGACCTTGGAGGATACACCCACTATGGGAGACAAGCCAAAGGATGATGAAGGAAGTGAAGCTAAAGTAGAAGAGGCTCAAGGACATGAAATTCAATCTATTGACGTGGAGCCTACTCAACAACTTCTAAAGGGTTGGAGATACAATCCTCATCATCCCAAGGACCTCGTCATAGGTGAAGTATCTAAAGGGGTAACCACTCGCTCTAAACTTCATGATTATTGTGGTCATTATGCATTCATTTCTCATGTTGAACCCAAGAACGTCCTCGAAGCCGAGGCCGATTCATATTGGTTGCTAGCTATGCAAGAGGAACTCAATCAATTTGAGCGCAACCAAGTTTGGCACCTTGTTCCTAGGCCCCACGATAGACCAACAATTGGTACTAAGTGGATCTTTAAGAACAAGTTGGATGAATCGGGTAACGTTGTTAGGAATAAAGCTAGGTTAGTTACCCAAGGTTACACTCAAATCGAAGGAATCGATTTTGAAGAAACCTTTGCACTCGTAGCACGGCTTGAAGCCATACGGATGACACTAGCATTTGCCTCATATAAAGATTTTAAATTGTTTCAAATGGATGTTAAAAGTGCTTTTCTAAATGGTTTTATTGAAGAGGAGGTGTATGTTGAACAACCCCCCGGTTTGTTGATCCTACACATCCGGATTTTGTGTTTAAATTAGATAAAGCTCTTTATGGTTTAAAACAAGCCCTAGGGCTTGGTATGAAAGACTTTCTTCATTTTTAATTTCAAATGGTTTTAAGAAAGGAAAAATTGACACAACATTGTTTACAAAACATGTAGAAAATGATATTCTTATTGTGCAAATTTATGTAGATGATATTTTTTTTGGTTCTACTAATGAATCTCTTTGCCAAGCTTTTGAATCATGCATGAAGGAAGAATTTGAAATGTCTATGATGGGGGAACTCAACAATTTCCTTGGACTTCAAATCAAGCAAAGGAAGGATGAGATCTTCATCAATCAAGCCAAGTACACTAAGGAACTAATCAAAAGGTTCGGGCTTGAAGGATCTAAAGTAAGCAAAACTCACATGGCAACAACTACCAAGCTTGACAAGGATGAACAAGATAAAAGTGTAGACATTAAGCTTTATCGTAGCATGATTGGTAGTTTATTGTATTTGACGGCTAGTAGGCCGGATATTATGTTTTTCCGTTTGTCTTTGTGCACGTTTTCAATCTTGTCCTAAAGAGTCTCATATAACTGCGGTTAAACGCATAATTAGATACCTTAAGGGCACTATTGAAATGGGTTTGTGGTATCCGAAACCGGCCAATTTTCAATGACGAGTTTTTCGGATGCCGACTATGCGGGTTGTAGGGTAGATAGGAAGAGCACAAGTGGTCATGTCAATTCTTAGGTAATTGTCTTGTATCTTGGTCTTCCAAAAAGCAAAATTCGGTAGCCCTTTCAACCGCCGAGGCAGAGTATGTTGCAGCCGGAGCTTGTTGTGCACAAGTTCTTTGGATGAAACATACTCTCCTCGATTATGATTTACACTTTGATCATGTTAAAATATTTTGTGATAATACTAGTACTATTCACATGACAAAGAATGCAAATCAATATAGTAAAACCAAACACATTGACATTAGGTATCACTTTCTTAGAGATCATTATGAGAAAGGTGATATTGATATAGACTATGTTTCTACCGATTTTCAACTTGCCGATATTTTTACTAAACCTTTAGACTATGCTAGATTCTCTTTTATTTGTGGTGAGTTGAATGTTTGCATTATGGATTCTTAAAGATAAATTTTTTAAATGTTTTGTTTGCTTTGTTTAACCCTTTTTGATGTATGACAAAAAGGGGAGAAAAAGAAAAGAGTTTTGTTTATTGTGTTTTGTTTATTGTGTATTTTGAGTTTTTAACAAAACTATGTGTTTTCAATGCCTTATTTATTTAGCTTTTCATAGTCATTCTTGATACATAGCATTATTTGAGGGGGAGCTTTCCAAGCTCTTCTTCCATTTTTGTTTAAATAACTTATATGTTTTGTCATCATCAAAGGGGGAGATTGTTGGCCCAAGGTTACAATCACCCGTGTTTAGTGTGTTTTGATGATTACAAAATATATTAGTTATTTGTACTAATAATGTTTGTTGTTTAAGTGTGTTTCAGGGTTCTAACTCAACTAGAAGGGTTCTTCCCTAAAGGAGAGTATTTTGGACTCAAGTCAACTCAAATTAAGCTCAAGAATCAAGTTTTGAAGATCATATGGTGAAAAGCCCTCTTGAAGCACTTGTAGTACTTAGAACCAATGTAAGAAATAGAGTGTTAAAGTTTGAGTTTTGGAAATTGGCTCTAGGATACACACACACGTTTTTGTATTCAAGTTTTCATGCCTTAGTATATATACATGACCCTAAGTTTTTACAAATATAAATATCATGTTTAGATCATGTATGTATACTCTTTCCAGCATATTACTTAGCTTTCTTTACTTCTAAACATTTTTTACAAAATTTCCCAAGTTCAAAAATCCTGCTGTTTTTCTGTTTCAGGCTTGACCGCCGACCGGCACGGTCGACCGGCGCCTGTATATCTGTCGGCCGACCGCTCGGGTCGCGACCGACTGTCTGCAGTTGCTCTCGGTTTTCTGGGTCGACCGCCCGGTCGACCGCCCACAGAACACTGTGTTTTGTCTTAGAGGACGGTCGACCCGAGCCCAACGGCTCTTTGCCAGCAGAGCTGGCGGCCGACCGGCCCGGTCGACCGCCAAGCCTGCAAAAGCCCAACGGCTCTTTCCTCTTTTGTGCAATTCTGAAATCTGTCTTTTTAATCTGTTTTGGCAGACTTTTTCTGAGGTTTTGGAGATCTTTTTCAGAGCAAATAAGCTTAAAATAATTGTTTTAAACCTATTTCTCTCCCTATAAATAGAGGAGAAGAGTCTATTGCAAAATACCAAGAAAAATCCTCAAGTTTTCATAGTTTTCAAAAGAAAAGAAAAGTGTTTAAGCTCTTCATCTCCAACTCTTTCTTGAGCTAGTTTTCAGTTGTGTTCCCTAGCAAAAATCATCTCCACAACTGAGTTTTTCTCACTACACTTCATAGAGCCAAAAATCCCTTACTCATTCTATAAGGAAGTTGTAAAAGAGTGAGACATTGTAAAGAGTTTAGTGATCTTGTTGTAATCACTTTGGTTACTTGTTCTTCTTCTTGTTCTTGTGGAGACACCTCTTCGGTAGAGGTTATTGTACTTGGTGGAGCTCGGTGCTCGGGTCTTCGGTAGACCGTTGTAATCGTCCTCGGTGGATAGTGGAAACCCTTCACGGAGGTGAAGGCGGGGAGTAGAGCGGTGGCTCGAACCTCGAAACAAACATCATGTGTTTGCGATTGCTTTGTGTCCATTTTGCTCTAAATTTCTCTTGCACTCTATTGCTTTCAATTACTTGCTTGAGATCTAGTTTTCTTTCCTTGTGTTATTACTTGTGATACTTGTGATATATCTTGTGTGCATTTCATCATTGCATATTATTCATTCTTTGTTCGATCAATTCTCATACAACAAGGTTGCATTGCGCACCTCTAACCCATTTAAGGGGAATTGGGAGGAAGGAGTTCAGAACCTCTCACGGGGTATTCGGCTCTTAGTCTTGTTTTGAGAGATCGTTGCATCATTCATCCATCTTAATTTTAAAAAGATTGTTAGATTAGCAATTACACCTATTCACCCCCCCTCTAGGTGTTTTTCATTTTCATCAAGAATCTTTGATTGTGCGGTGTATGTACCAATTGCTCTACCACAACGTACAAAGATAGGTTCTCAAAGGAGGCTGAGAATATATGTCGGGTATAAATTCCCTTCTATCATAAGGTATCTTGAACCTCAAACCAGTGCTGTTTTCAGGCTCGTTTTGCCGACTGCCAATGAGGAGATTTTCCTGCATTAGGGGAGAAAAAAATAACTGAAAAAGGAGATTACATGGAATGAATCATCATTGGTGCATCTTGATCCTCACACAAAACAATGTAAGTCAGAAACGCAAAAGAATATGTATTTACAAGAAATAGTAAATTAATTGCCAGTTGCGTTTACTGATACGAAAAGAGTGATTAAATCATACATACCAGCTGTAAATGCTCCTGCTCGAATTAAAATCCCTGAAGGACAATCTAAAAATGAAGTCACTAATGAGTCTAAGACACGCCTGAAGACTGATAGATCAATCAGTTCCGAGGATAAAAATCCTTAAAAAGAAAGGAACAGATAAAAATGATGACCCCAACATAGAGGAATGTGTTACAGAAGAAACACAAAATAAGATAACTTAAAAGATAGAAAACCCTGAAGTATAAAAAAACATGAGATCTCAATTGATCATGTTAATACAGAAATATTATCGAATCAAAGTGAGATGAAAAATATTGAGAAATTTTTTTCCTATTCCGCAGTATGTGATACTGTTAATAGAAACGAGAATCCTGAACCAAGATCTGTCGCTGAATGTCAAAATAGATACCATTGGATTAAATAAAAAGACGCTATATATGCTGAATTGAATTCACTCAATAAGCATAAAGTATTTGAACATATTGTCCTTATGCCTGAGCTGTAAGACCTGTGCAATATAAATGGGTTTTTGTGCGAAAACACAATAAGAAAAATGAGATTGTGAGATACAAAGCTTGACTTATTGCATAAGGTTTTCCTCAAAGGCCTGGAATTGATTATGAAGAAATTATTCTCTAGTAATTGATGCAATTACGTTTAGATATTTAATCAGCTTAGCGGTTTCTGAGGCGTCCTGTGGTTGTTGTTACAGCTTACATAAACGAATCACTTGATAGTGATATTTATATAAAAATTCCTGAAAGATTTAAGATGCTTGAAGCATCAAGTTCAAAGTCCAAAGAGTTATATTTAATTAAATTATAAAGATCATTATATGGGTTAAAGCAATCAAGATGCATGTAGTATAATCACTTAAGTGAGTATTTATTAAAGAAAGGATATGTAAATAATTATATATGCCCATGTGTTTTTATTAAAAAAATAACATTCAAATTTATTATTGCTATCTATGTTGATGATTTAAATATCATTGGGACTCATAAAGAAACTCTATAAGCAATGATGTACTTAAAGAATGATTTTGAAATGAAAGACCTTAGAGAAACCAAATATTATATTGGTTTATAGCTTGAGCACTTTAAAAGTGGAATACTTTTGCATCAATCAAACTATACTGAAAAGGTCTTGAAACGCTTTAACATGGATAAGGCAAATCCTTTAAGTGTTGATGATCTATCACTGATCAAATAAGAGAAACACCAAGTTAAAAACTCGGCAGCGGAAGCGGAAGCGTAGAAGATCTACCACTAGCATGAAAGTACACCTAGAGGGGGGTGAATAGGTGTACCGTTAGTCTAGGGACAAATAATGCGGAATTAAAAACTTCTACAATACCACACAATGTATAACCAAGAGTGAAACCGAATTTCCCGTGAAGGGCTCTAGAACTTTTCCTCATGATTCCTCTAAACTAAGAGTTGAGGTGTTTCAATAGCTCTCTTGATTGAATACTAGTGTGGACACATAAACAATATCAAGATGAATAGATATGAGCAAGAATAGCTGATTGTTATTCATTTTTGCATATTTTACCACATCCATACCATGCATATTGTAAATAAAAATGTGATTCTTTAATCTTTTTCTCTCTATTTTTGCAGGCCCATACTCTAATAGAGAAAAGGCCCAAAATCCCTTTAATTATCAAGAATTAAAGGAGAATAAATCAAAGCCCAAAAGAGAGCCCAAAGGTTGAGCCCAGGATCTGGAGAAATCCACGCGCCAAGTCAGACTTCCAGAAGGTCCACATGGCTAACAACCTGTAACAAACTCGCACCAGAAATCTCAGCCTCAACGGCCAAGATACTGCCGCGATTCCACGGCATTTGCCGCGATTCTGCGGCAGTTACAAGGCCGTTGAGCCCGAGATTCTCTCCAACAACCTGGGTTCTAGAGACTTCTCTCTGAGGCTATAAATACACCACCAGGGCCTTCGCAAACAGGGGATGGAGAGAGGAGAGATTAGAGGATAGAGCTTGTATTTTGTAGGTTTTTTTCTCTAGGATTTTTGTTGCTCTAGTTCTTCTTCTTCCTCCTAGAAATTCTGCAAAAAGAGAGATTGTGAGGAGAGAAAGCTTGTGTAAATCAAGGTGTGACAACTTGTGAAGCAAGGTTTAATCCAATCTCCTTTCTCTACTTGAGCATTTTCTAGTACTTTACTTGCATTCTTTCATTCAAGCTTTACTTCAATTGCACTTTTATTCATGAATTGCTTTTCTTTTCTTGTAATGGCTAGTAGCTAAATTCTTCTACATGACTAGCTAACAACTAATCTTGCTTAACTTCTAACTCTTGGGTGAATGCAATTACTTCATCTTGCAATTGTTGAGTCTATTTTATCCATGATGAAGATGATGGGTTACTTTCATGCTTGGCAATTTCTTGTTGTAATTCTCCATATGATTCATGTGTGCCTCATTTAGAGCCTTGTCTTTAGAATAAGTGCCTTGATGGAACATGGAGATGGATCACCACCATATGCTATTTGTTGTACAACTTCTTTACTTCAATTAATGAATGTTGTATCTTCTTCCTTAGCATCCCTTGAGTGGCAACTCTTTTGATTCCACCATTGAAAGTCTATCTTGAAGGCCTATGACATCAATGAGGCTACAAGACAATTCCAAGAAGATTACCCGTAAATCAAGTGGGAAAGTAACTAGACCAACACGCAAGACAAACATATGCCGATGAATCAACATGAGGTAAGCATCACCCTAACGGAGATTAGTAAGTTAGCAAGTTAGTAATGTTAGCTAGTCATGGCTTTTCTCATCTAAAAGTCTTCTACAAGTTTTCATTCTTTTAGTATTAATTCCAAAGCAAATCTTGTTTTCGATTCTTTTCATTTTATTTCCATAGTTTTCATTTCATGTACAAACCAACCACCAATTCTTTCATTTCTTTTTCCATGTCTTTTGCATTCTTTTAAACAAAAGAAGAACCTTCGTTTTCTATCTTCACATTAAACCGTAAAGCTTCCATCGTGAGCTCTCCTTGTGATTCGACCCGTATAGCTTGTGCTACTACGGTGATTTGGAAGGATACATCAATCATTTTAAATACATTGTGGAGTGATCAAGCACCTAAGGTTGACTCTAAACCTTCTTTCTTTTATTGAATATTTGTGCAAAATACCACACTATCATTTTCCTAATCAAATTTTTGGCGCCGTTGCCGGGGAAATGAGTATGCGTGAGTCCAAACAAAAGTCACCAAATCTAATGGACTCACAATTTCACCACCAGTTCCAAACAACACTTCATCTTTTCAACAAAATGATGAACCTATCAATTATGTAAAGATACTTGAAGACATGACTCAGGCTCAAATGCTCATAATCGTGACATAGATATAATGATCGAAAGTCTCTGTTCTTATCGTTCTACCATTTCTAATGTCACTAACCATTCTGTCAGAGCCAAAGAGTCATGTTGTTTTGGAAATCAAGATTCTATTTCAGCACGCTCATCTGAACTTGTCCAAACTTCAAATCCCATTGACATTTTGGCAAGTTTTCCTTTTCCTGAAATAGAACTTGAAAATGAATATGATCTTGAACCATAACTTAGTGATTCAATTCTTCTTCCTGAATCAATAATGACTCCGGTATCTTTACCTGACTTCAATCTTTTCCCGGAGTCGACATTGGATCCTGCCCCAATTCATAATGAAGTTGAATTACCCATCTTTGAGGATCATATTGAACTTGACCAATTATACACTTCTGAAGATACTATTGACAAATTGGCAAGTTTAAATTTTGACCTGAGTTTTGAAGAGTTGTATGGAGAGGAGCTGGAATTCCTTAATATTGGAAGTAAAGAGATATGTGACCTAGATTCTCACATCTGTGATCCAGTTCAACTTTCTGAATCAATATTGACTCCTGTTTTGTCACCAAACTTGAGTAATATTTTAGAGTCAGTTCTGATTCCTCCACCTATCATTCCTGAACTGGAATCACCCATATTAGGTCACATTCCATTGTTGAAAAATATATGTGGACTAGAGTTTCAACTTCTTGACTTGACCCAATTCCTGAACTCATTTCGACTCCTGAACCTTTACTTGACTTAAGTCACCTTCCTGAGTCGGTATTAGTTCCTATCCTTCCTGAGTCCAAGTCAATCGTTCTATCATTTCAATCACCATTCTGGAACGAGGTGGTTGACAAATTTGACTCCAAAATTAGTTGTGGAATATGGAAATTAGATGGGGTTAAATACTTAATAAAAATCCTTCATGGATTTATCTTTTTAATGGGTTATATTCACGATATTTCTGGTGGGTTCCTCCGGACTCCACGCAAGACTGTGTGGGTCACATTTCGTGGACCAATCAGGCCGCCACCGGAACCACCATCTTGAGGTAATTTTTTCCGTCCCTCTCTATTTGTTTCATGCATACATATATCACGATGCATTGAGGACAATGCATGAGATAAGTATGGGGGAGGGTTTACTAACATAGGGTTTAGAAATTTAAAAAAAAATTAAAAAAAACTTTTTGAAATAAGAGACAAATGTTTTGATCTATTTTTAAGAAAATTAAAATGATCTTAGAAATTAAGAAAGCCTTAATTATGACATCTTAAACCTAGTTGAAATAATGGATATTGTTTAAAATTATAGGCTAAGTAAGAAAAATTGGGGAGATATTTTTATCTTGAATTTTTTGCCTTAGATAGTATGCACTTCACACTTACACATTTTTGGGATGGAAACAAGACCAAAAAGGCCATAAAAATATAAAAAAAGAAAGAAAAAAAAAGAAGAAAAATATATATAATAAAACATCACTTATTAAGCTGGATAATTGTGCCTCAAGAAGCATGATTATTCACGCCTAACGGTGGTAAAGGAAATAAATAATCCCCTTTAGTTTTGTGGCCTTGTTTACTTGAGACCTTAAACCCGAGGGATGTTTTCTCATCTGGTGCCCTAAGACCATCTGGTTTGGGAGTCATCGGTTATAGGCTCGTTACATGGGTAAACTAGAAAGCCTAAACTAAGGGAAGAAAAAAAAGAAAGTATATATAAATAAATGGCTTGATGGTTAGAGTTGAAATCCCAGAAATCTTCACTATCACAATGTGCATACTATCTAGGTTTTATGAAAGATAAAATATTCAATCCAATTTTGAATTCTTACCTTAATTGAAGACAAGATCCTGCATGGAGACTAAGTTTAAGGAAGAATGATTATAGGTGGACTTATGACCTTAAATCACTTATATTTTTACAAAAATAGTTCGAAAAAATGTCTCTCTTTCAAAATGAATTTTCAAAACACTAACATTTGTCTTCTTTCTTTATGATTTTGTGGGTGCAATCCGCTGAAAACCCTCAGGAGACAACACTCCTCCTCTAGGGTAACCTAGAGGTTTAACGGCTTGTTGCACGTGCTCAGTGCAATCGTGTCACCTACGAAAGTGGTGTAATAAACTAGTTAGGATTTTCTTTTTCTTTCTTTTTGCTCGAGGATGAGCAAAAGCTAGGTATGGGGGTGTGATTGTTATTCATTTTTGCATATTTTACCACATCCATACCATGCATATTGTAAATAAAAATGTGATTCTTTAATCTTTTTCTCTCTATTTTTGCAGGTCCATATTCTAATAGAGAAAAGGCCCAAAATCCCTTTAATTATCAAGAATTAAAGGAGAATAAATCAAAGCCCAAAAGAGAGCCCAAAGGTCAAAATTTGATTGGGTATGAAAACAAGGTACGTGAAGTCTTTGCACAGGATTAAGGTATTTAAAGAGATGGTTCAATGTTTAGAGTTCACCTTTGGATCTTGTTTACTTCAAATATGTAATTGATATACCTTGTTCCAATCTTCCGCTATAGCATAAAGCTATACCGAGTCGAACCACAAGGAGAGCTAGCGTAGAAGCGTTACGATACACGTGAGAAAAGGAAACGAGAATTCTTCTCTTGCTTAAAAGAATGAATAAAATACAAAGAAATGAATGAAAGAGTGTATGGATATGTTCATGGTGGTAAGTGAAAAGAAATCAAGAAGAGGTTTGTTGTATTCACACTAAAAGAAAGAAAACTCTAGAAAAGATTGATTGAAATAAAACCATGACTAGCTAACCTTAACTACCTTGCTAAAGACTTACTAAACTCCGTGATAGTGATGCGTGCCTCATGTTGATTCATCGGCATGAATACGTCTTGCTTGTGGTCTAATTACTTTCTCACTTGGATGATGGGGATTCATTCTTGGACTTGTCTTGTAGCCTCCATAGATGGTCATAGGCCTACAAATAGACTTTCACTAATGGAATCAAAAGAGCTACACTCAAGTGATGCAAATGAAGAACATACAACATTCACTAATGGAAGTAGTGAAGTTATACATCAAATAGCATATTGGTGCTTCCATCTCCATGTTCCATCAAGGCACTAGTTCGAAGACTAGGCTCCAAGTGAGGCACACATGAATCATATGGAGAATTACAACAAGATCTTGCCAAGAAATGAAAAGAAACCCATCGGAGAAGAGAAAACCATACAAATTGCAAGATGAAGTAAAGCAATCACCCATGAGTTAGAAGTTAGCAAGGTAGTAGTTAGCTAGTTCATGGAGAAAGAATTAGCTACACACCATTACAAAATAAAAGCTAAACATGAATAAATTGCTAGAAAGTAACAAAGCAAGTAAGGAAAGAAAACAAACTAGAATCAAGCTCAAGTAGAGTAGATGAGAATGGATCAATCCTTGTATAGCTCCAAGTTGTCACTCCTTGTTGATACAAGCTCTCTCTCTCATACAACTCTCTCTTGCAATGAAATCTAGGGAGAAGAAGATCATAGAGAGCTAAAACCCTAAACAAAAACTATCAAAATACAAAACTATGAACTAAACTCTCTCTCTTCTCTGATCAGTCTCAGCTCGCAGGTGAAGGTCCAGTATTTATAGCAGAAATGAGAAGCTTCGAGATCAAAGTTTGTTGCCACAAAATCCGGGCTCAACGGCCAGGATCTTGCCGCGCCCATGCCGCGCCCCGCGGCAAGATCTGGGCCGTTGATCTGGATTTTTCTGTTGGAGTTTGTTGAGAGTTAGTTTGGCCACGTGGTATATCCAGAATCTTCATTTGTTGCGAGGATCTCTCTGGATCTGGATTGAGATTTGGCTTTATCTTTAATCTTTTAATAATCACCTTAATTATTGCTAATTAAGGTAATTAATTGGCTAACTCTCTTTTAAGTATGTACCTGCAAATATGTAGAGAAGAGGAGTAAAAATCACTTATTTATTTGTAATATGTATGGGGATTATGATGTAAAATATGCAATATTGGATACTAATCACACCCCCACACTTATTCTTTTGCTCGTCCCGAGCAAAACAAAGAAAAAGAAAATCTAGACTAACAATTTATTTACACCACTTTCGCAGGTGACGCGATTGCACTGAGCATGTGCAACAAGCCGTTAAACCTCTAGGTTACCCTAGAGGAGGAGTGTTGTCTCCTGAGGGTTTTCAGCGGATTACACCCACAAAATCATAAAGAAAGAAGACAAATGTTAGTGTTTTGAAAACGCATTTGAACAAGAGACATGTTTACAAACTATTTTTGCAAAAATATAAGTGATCCTAGGTCATAAGTCCACCTATAATCATTCTCCCTTAAACTTAGTTTCCATGCAAGATCTTGTTTTCATTAAGGTAAGAATTCAAATTGGATTGAATATTTTATCTTTCATAAACCTAGATAGTATGCACACCGTGTAAGTGAAGATTTCTGGGATTTCAATTCCAACCATCAAGCCATTTATGTATCTATATATACTTTTTTTTTTTTATGCTTTTTTCTTCCCTTAGTTTAGGCTTTCTAGTCTACCCTTGTAGCGAGCCTTTAACCGATGACTCCCAAACCAGACGGTCTTAGGGCACCAGATGAGAAAACATCCCTCGGGTTTTAGGTCTCGAGTAGAAAAGGCCACGAAACTAAAGGGGATTATTTATTATCACCGTTAGGCGTGAATAATCATGCTTCTTGAGGCATAATTATCCAGCTTAATAAGTGAGATCACCGTTAGGCGTGAGTAACCATGCTTCTTGAGGCATAGTTATCCAGCTTAATAAGTGATCTTTTATTTATATTTTTTTTTCTTTTTTTTTTATTTTTTATTTATATGGCATTTTTGGTCTTTGTCTCCATCCCAAGAAATGTGTAAGTGTAAAGTGCATATTTATCTAAGGTAAAAATTCAAGATAAATATCTCACATTTTACTTACTTAGTCTATATTTCAAACAAGATCTATTACTTCAACTATGTTTAAGATGTCATAATTAAGGCTTTCTTAATTCCTAAGATACATCTTAATTTTCTTAAAAATAGATCAAAACTTTGTCTCTTATTTCAAAAAGTTTTTTATTTTTATATATTTTTTATTTTTATTATTAAAAGAAGTGTAAAATAAAGAAAATCTAAAAACTCTAAAGAAGTGTAAAAGAAAGAAATTCTAAAAACTCTAAGTTAGTAAACCCTCCCCCACACTTATTTCATGCATTGTCCTCAATGCATTATGATATATGTATGCATGAAACAAAATGGAAGGGGAAGGAATTATTTACAAGGATATACAAGTGTAACTCTCACCTGGGCTTTTGGTCGCTTCCCTCTGGCCCGTTTCCCATCGTTCCAATGTTTCTCTTTCTTGAGCTCCATTGGGAAACGGTCTGAATTATTCTAACCCTAGGTGTTTCCAGTTTCAATTGGTTGTTATTTTCATTCATACTCATTCCACCACATCGTTCACAAACAAAGTCCTTATCACCACTCTCACTCAGAATCTCATCACTTCCAATTTAAAGAAATTTTAACTCTTCTCCATATAATTCTTCAAAACTCAAATCAACATCCGGAAGTGGACAATCAGCTAATTTACCCCGAGTTGACTCATCTAAACACATGATCTCATCAGCAAACAAGTCTTCAAAAGATATATCAATTGGAGGTTCTTGAAGAGAATCACAGAATTGTGACTCATCTTTTGAATCCTCACAATTGTCCTCAATAAAGCTAACCTCAAATGTTTGATTTTTTGTTTTGTGAGGCTGTGTGTGGAAGACATTGAGTTCATGTGTCATGTTACCAAAGCTCAGCCTCATTGATCCATTCCGGCAATTAATGATGGCATTTGCAGTAGCCAGGAATGGTCGTCCCAAAATGACTGGAGTTTGAGCCCTTTGATTAGAATTAGACACTGGTTTTGTTTCAAGGACAACAAAGTCAACAGGATAAAAGAATTCTCCAACTTTGACAAGGACATCTTGAATTACCCCTTGGGTTTAGTGACAGAGCGATCAGCCAATTGGATGGTCATTTGGGTTGGGAGGAGATCACCTAACCCCAATTGTTGGTACACAGAGAAGGTAGGAGATTAATGCTGGCCCCCAAATCAAGAAGTGCCCTATTTATTGTAGTCTGTCCTATGATGCATGAAATGGTGGGGCTCCCTGGGTCTTTGTATTTAACAGGAATTGGACCAGTGAGCAGCTCATTGATGGATGATGCTAGGAAGACTTTTTTAGGAACTTGGGTCTTCCTCTTCTTGGTGCACATTTCCTTCAAGAATTTGGCATATGATGGCACTTGTTGTATGGCATCAAGAAGAGGGACATTGATTTGGACCTTATTGAATGTTTCTTTTATCTTCTCCATGTGAGCATTTGACTTGTTATTTAGAAGCCTATTTGGATATGGTACTCTAGGCTTATAAGGTTGCTCATCTACCTTTTCTTTCCCCTTGGCTTTGGAAGTGGATGGCTCTGTACTAGAGGATGGTTTGTCAAAAGTTGGTTGCATTGGGATTTGAGGTGTTGGATTTGGTACTGGATGAGATTGTGGACTAGAAACCTTATGTCAACT
The DNA here is from genome assembly GCA_038442645.1 of Agave tequilana. Classification (NCBI taxonomy): domain Eukaryota; kingdom Viridiplantae; phylum Streptophyta; class Magnoliopsida; order Asparagales; family Asparagaceae; genus Agave; species Agave tequilana. The sequence goes on along the minus strand of JAVJIF010004831.1, from coordinate 3,041 downwards.
TGTTTACCAGATCTCAGGGTATGAATGGCATGACATTGACTGGGTCCTGAATCTTCCACTTTATTCAAAGAGAAGTGGTGTTTGGGATTTGGCAATGGCTGGTTTGGGAAAAAACTTTTTTGATTCTCAGCCAATTGCTTGATCTGGACCTTCATTTCATTCAACTCCTGCTGCTGGTTTTTTGTTAAGGTTTCTATCATTTGTTTCAACTCAGATATTTCGGAATTATTTTGGGGTGGATGTTGAGGATATGGAGATTGGAATTGTGATTGGTAATATGGTGGTGGGTCCTGATATGACTGATATGACTGTGGTGGACTTTGAGGTGGATGAACATACAGTGAATTCTGACTGAAACTGGATGGATGAAACTGAGCATTGTACAGATGTGGAAGTGGTGGCATATGATGCTCAGGACCAGACTGACTCCATGAAAAATTTGGATGGTTCTGCCATCCTGAATTGTAAGTGTTGGAGTATGGATGATGATTGGGTCTGGTCAATACTGCATTCATGTTCTCCTGATATGAGTGGGGCTGAGATAATGGACACTCTTCCAAGACATGGCTAAGGTCATGACAGTTGGTGCAACCTGGTCTAATCAAAGGCAATGGGTTGACCTGGTTGACCACAAAATCCCTTTTGACTCAAGCAACTCTATCCTCTTCATTAATTGTGTAATCTTGTTTCTGCAGCTAGAGAGGATTCTTTGGAGTGTGTATCAGTTCTGGAAGTGGTGGGAGTCGGTTTATCAGGACATGACTCCCACTGAATGGTTTTTTCAGCTAGGGTTTCAAAGAGATCCCACCCCTGATGTTCATCTTTCTTTAAAAATTCCCCCTGGCACATGGATTCTAAAAGGTTTTCGTTTGGTAATCTAATCCATCATAGATAATCTGGCATAGACGCCATTTCTCTATGCCGTGATGGGGACACAGGGCAAGGAGGTCTTTGAAACGCTCAAGATATTTCCAGAAAGGTTCATTTGTTCCTGCTTGAATTGCATTATGTTCTTTCTCATGAGGGCTGTTTTGTGGATAGGATAGAATTTCTTAGAAAGACTTTAACAAAATCCTCCCATAAAGATATGGAACTGACTGGAAGATTATAAAGCCACTTCTTAGCTAAGTCTTTAAGTGCAAACGGTATGAACCGTAACCTAACAGCATCCTCAGACAGTTGGGAAATTCTCATCATTTGGCATACCTCTTCAAACTCACGAATAAAGAGGTACGCGTCCTCAGACTCTAAACCATGGAAATGGGGAAGTGTACTAATGAATTGTGGTTTCAGCTCGAAGTGATTTCCATTTGGCTCGGGGAGAAGAATGCATGAAGGAATGGAGGTGCGAATCGGATAAAATCGATCTGAAGTGAGAAGTTGTGGTCATGATGTGAAGTGGTTGTGTAAGTGCAAGTGTAGAATTAGGATCACAAAACCACTATTGTATATACAATCACAAACAACGTACACCGATCACACCAGCGAAAAAGAAAAAATAACATCAATTAAAAAAAAAAAAAATTCAATCCAAGCTTCTAGTTTCTGACCCTAGACGACTCCTAACAATAGATCGTTCACAGGAGGTTCGGTGCAGACACTGACTATAAGCAAATCAGCCAGGGAAGGGTAAAGTTGTGGAGGTTTTCCGTCCGGAGACGTTCCTTAATTAAGTAACCACCGCCCTTCGGGTTTTCGGCCCTCACCCCTTTCCTAGACACTGATTTTACAGAAGTCAATTTCCAACACTTTTTCCCCTTAGGATAATCTCCTAAGTGAGTCCGGGTGTCCCTAGGGCCAACGTCTAGCAATTTTAATTAGAAGCTTAGGATAGTGAATGCGTGGGGAAAATGGTTTGTGGCTAAGGAAGGGGTGATAAAATCCCCACCTTATCTTTGTTATGGATTTGCCCTTAACGTTGATTCGTGCAAGTGTACGATGTAAACAACCAAGAATCACTCAAAGCGGAATTAAATCATACAACGAGTGAGCCCTAGTCTATATGCTATGCTTCACGTACCTTGTCCCCCGCAATCTTCAACAGTAAATTGAAAGAAATTGAAAGACACGTGCCTATAATGCAAGATGTCTAAACAATTTTTATCAACAATTACAACCAATCTTTTACTGTTGATTAACAAATATCAGGTGAAGAATACAAGATTTCAGGTATATAGGCAGCAGTTTTTAGCAAAGCAGCAAGCCCTGCAGAAAACAGGTTAGTAGTGAACTCCTCTGTCCGCGTTTCCACGGCAAAACTTGTGGATCCGCGGCACTTTGGAGGGATCCTGGTCTCTGCTTTCGAGAGCAGAGGCCCAGGTCCACTTATATGATTCTGCTGTGCAATATATCCTGTATCTTCAACCTGTACCTGCAACAGAGAAGATATATCGTTTAGTTTCTCACTTTTAAGAATAATACGTTGCTCTCCCCGGCAACGGCGCCAAAATTTGATTGGTATGAAAACAAGGTACGTGAAGTCTTTGCACAGGATTAAGGTATTTAAAGAGATGGTTCAATGTTTAGAGTTCACCTTTGGATCTTGTTTACTTCAAATATGTAATTGATATACCTTGTTCCAATCTTCCGCTATAGCATAAAGCTATACCGAGTCGAACCACAAGGAGAGCTAGCGTAGAAGCGTTACGATACACGTGAGAAAAGGAAACGAGAATTCTTCTCTTGCTTAAAAGAATGAATAAAATACAAAGAAATGAATGAAAGAGTGTATGGATATGTTCATGGTGTAAGTGAAAAGAAATCAAGAAGAGGTTTGTTGTATTCACACTAAAAGAAAAGAAAACTCTAGAAAAGATTGATTGAAATAAAACCATGACTAGCTAACCTTAACTACCTTGCTAAAGACTTACTAAACTCCGTGATAGTGATGCGTGCCTCATGTTGATTCATCGGCATGAATACGTCTTGCTTGTGGTCTAATTACTTCTCACTTGGATGATGGGGATTCATTCTTGGACTTGTCTTGTAGCCTCCATAGATGGTCATAGGCCTACAAATAGACTTTCACTAATGGAATCAAA